>CM033641.1:298522001-298693797 GCA_019512145.1 Engystomops pustulosus | reverse complement strand
CTGGAAGAGCCTTGCAAACACAGCACTTGAATAATATGTTCCTTCCAACATATTGGAAGAGATCACTGTAATCAATTATTATAGGCTGAAGTGGTAGTCATGGCAATAGATTTGTAAATTATGTGTACAAATTATGGTGGGATTTTGGTGCGTATTCAGTTTGGTGAATTTACGTTACAATAAATAAGGGGGGCATTTAGAGATTATAACTAAGGAGTCTCCAGCCAATCCAAATCCATCGTAAAATTTACCTATAACGGATTTGTAACAAAATATGATGAGAAATTGAGTTGTAATGTGTGGACCTCAATAACATTTCTTCAAAGTGTGACTGTACATTCCAACGGAAAGTTAATATTGGCCTGAAGAAGGGCAGTCGTTGGAAACGTTGCCATTTCCTAAAAATTACTCAAGGTGCTGTTTCTTTTTAAAATTAAATGGACATACAACTATTTTTACTGTTTAATTTGTGTATTAAGGTGTGCAATATTTTATTCCTTTAAAAGGAACCTGCCCATATAAAAAAATGACTTCACATTTTTTTGTAAAAATCAGGTTTCCCATGGCATTTTTAATACTCATTTTCAATCCTGCTTTTATAATTAATTGCATTGTTCCACCACTTTTTAAAGGGCATAAAGCATAAATCCCGGCCCTCGTCCAGTAAAACTGCATTGAGTCCCTGGGGTTGCCTGAGTCCTTGAGTCATCATTATTCATCCTCCCCTCCTCTTGCTCTACGCGCTCCCCCTTTCTCTCCTCCCTCAGGCCCTACGTGGACTACAGAACATCTGCTGCAGGCAACAGGGTCAAGCTCAATGTTTGGCATAGGGAGGGTGGAGGAAAGTGGTAGAGCTTGAGAGCTGTGAGAGCAATGAGGAAGATAATGTGCTGACAGCATCCGAAAGAAGGACTCCAGATGCCCCGTAACTGGGAATGCCATTTTGCTGCATAGTTACCAGGATCCCCTTTTAAAAATCCAGTAAGTTTTTTTAATCAAAGATATGACAGGTTCCCTTTTAACACCCGTTTAGCCAGATTAAATTATTTACCCTTGGAATTTTTTTGGCTTTACAGTCCATTTAATTTTAAAAAAGAAACAGCAACCTTGATATTTTTTAAGGAATGGCAACGTTTCCAATGACTGCCCTTCTCAGGCCCATATTAACTTTCCCCGTTGGAATGTACAGTCCCACACTTTTGAAGAAATGTTTATTGAGGTCCACACATACAACTCAATTTCTTCATCATATGTTTTGTTTACAAATCCCGTTATAGGGTAATTTTACGTATGGATTGGATTGGCTGGAGACTCCTGTAGTTATAATCTCTAAATGCCCCCCTTATTTATTGTACGTAATTCACCAAAACTGAATACAATCGCACCAAATCCACCATAATTTTGTACACATAATTTGACAATCTATTGCCACTGACTACCACTTCAGCTATAATAATTGAGTTACATGATCTCCCTTCATATGGTTTGGAAGGAACATATTATTCAGTAAGCTAACAGTGTTTTGCAAGAGCCTCTTTTCCAGAATATGTTTTTTGTGGCTGGTGCATAGCAACAGCAGTGCTTCTCGCTGGTACTTATTTTACATACCTGGTGCTCCAGAGACTGGGAAAGATGGAAATCATCTTCCGGGAACAGTATATGTGCTATACATACACCAACGGCCCTAGATGTACCATTGGGAGAACCAGTGCACATATCCAAACATGCAAACCGATTCCTACATGCTAAGATGTTGTGCTAATTACGGGGATGTTTATTAGAGCAAATATTATCCTCGATAGGACCTAGATTGCAACGCACGGTCCATGCCACACAGGGAAATATTTTATGTTAATTTTGGGAACCAAATGTATGGTAGGACACGCTGGACCTACTACAAGTGCAGAGGAAACCAAGGTAAAGATGGTTAAGTACATGACAGGGACATCCTCTAAATCTAGAGTAGAGTGGTTTCTACCATCACCATAGACAGGGGGACCATCCTCTACACCTAGAGAGAGGTGTTCTACCATCACATGACGGGGACCTCCTCTACAATCCATAGGAGAGGATGTTCTACCATCACCATGACAGGGGACATCCTCTACATCCAGTGAGAGGCGGGTTCTACCATCACCATAGACAGGGTGACATCCTCTACCATCCAAAGGAGGAGGTTCTACCATCACCATAGCCAGGAGCATCCTCTACACCTAGAGAGGAGGTTTACCATCACCATAAGACAGGGGCATCCTCTACATCCAAAGGCAGAGGAGTTCTTACCCATCAACCATAGACAGGGAGCATCCTCTATACCTAGAGGAGAGAGATGTTCTACCATCACCATAGACAGGGGGCTCCTCTCACCTAGAAGGAGAGAAGGTTCTAACTCACCATAACCGGGGACATTCTCTACCGTCCAAGGAGAGGAGGTTCTACCATCCCCATACAGGGAAGCATCTCTATACCTAGAGGAGAGGAGGTTCTACATCACATAGACAGGGGGCATCCTCTCAACTAGAGGAGAGTAGGTTCTACCATCACCATAGACAGGGGGCATCCTCTACACCTAGAGGAGAGGAGTGTCTACCATCACCATAGACAGGGGTGCATCCCTACACCTAGAGGAGAGGAGTTTCTACCCCCATCACCATAGACAGGGGACTCCTCTACATCTGAGGATAGGTGGTTCTACCTTCTCTACTTCTCGAGGGGAGAGGTTTCTACATCCCATAGACAGGGGGCATCCTCTTACATAACAATCCAGAGGAGAGGGGTTATTCCTTCACCATATACAGGGGCATCCTCTCCAACCTAGAGGAAAGGTGGTTCTAACCTTCACCATAGACAGGGGCATCCTCTACCCCGATAATAGGATAGGCAGTTCTACCATCACATAGACATGGTCATCCCCCTCTACACCAGAGAGAAGGTGGTTCTACCATCACCATAGACAGGGCATCCTTAACCCCTGAGTAGAGTGGTTCTACTAATACCATAGAACAGGGGCATCCTCTCCACCTAGAGGAGAATTGTTCTAAACATCACCATAGACGGGGGCATCTTTCTACCCACCAAGGAGAGTTGGTTATACCATCACCAAGACAGGGGGCATCCTCTACACCTCAAATAGAGGAGGTTTCTACCAGCACCATATAACCGGGTGCAGTCTCTACACCTAGAGGATCGTGGTGCTACCATACCATAGACAGGGGCATCCTCTACACCTAGAGGAGGGTTCTAACCATCACATAGACAGGGGCATCCCTACACCTAGAGAAGAGTGGGTTCTACCATCACATAGACATGGGGCACCTCTACACTCTGAGAGAGGCCAGAGTTCTACATCACCATAGACAAGTGGGCAATCCTTTTAACACCTAGAGGAGAGATGGATCTATCATCCCATAGACAAAGGGGCATCCTCTATACCTAGATGAGGGAGTTCTACTATCACCATAGACAGGGGGGCATCCTCTACACCTAAGGAGAGTGGTTCTCCCATCACCATAAGACAGGGGGCATCCTCTACACCTAGAGAGAGGAGGTTTACCATCACCATAAACCGGGGGCATCCCTCTACACCTAGAGAGAGAGGTTCTACCATCACCATAAACAGGGGCATCCTCTACACCTAGGGATAGGCAGTTCACCATCACCAAGACAGGGGTCATCCTCTACCTAAGGGAGGTTGGTTTCTACCATCACCATAGACAGGTGACATCCTCTACACTAGATGAGAGTAGGTTCTACCAGCACCATAGACAGGGGACATCCCTAACGAGAGGAGAGGTGGGTTCTATCCATCACCATAGACAGTGGCAAATCCTCTACAACCTAGAGTAGAGGAGGTCTACCATCACCTATAGACAGGGGGCATCCTCTACAACTCGAGGAGAGGGGTTCTACCATCACATAGACTTGGGACATCCTCTACACCTAAGGAGAGGTGGTCTAACCATCCACCATAGACAGGGGCATCGACAAAAAGAGGAATGACATGGATGTCACATGGCCCGTAAAGCCAAAGTGTAGGGAATAACAAGGCGACTCGTCCTGGTCCAACTGACAACAACACCCACTGATGACGGGATCTCAGTAATTCTGAACAGGGGTCCTATCTCAAAGTGGCTGTTCAAGCAGGTGAAGAATTGTTCAGGATATGCTGCACAATTTCCAACTCCCTCCTGCTCCATATCAAGGGGGGGTCGGTTCACATGATCACGACGACCCCCCCAAATACTTTGTTGTCATTTAAAAACTTGGAGCAACCACCCTTTAGGGAGGAACATCTTAGTACCACCAATTCTACATGGCAACAGTGCTAACCAGTGAGCCTCAGTGTCCATCCCATCTTTGCTACCTTCTCATTATATCAGTGGTCAAACAGCACATTTATTGGCCAGTGCACTTTTACTCGAGATAATAAGCTTGTTATAATAAAAGATTTAAGGTTTAATCTTGTAAAGTAGCCTTTAATTGGCCCTTTTATTGCTTTGGCACATGCTTAGGAAAATCATTTGTGTAATACCATTCTGCTGATTTAGGTTCAGTACAGTTGTCACCCACAAAAACATATTAAAGTGCTCTGAAATTAAAAAATACTGTTAACCGAACTTAATAATACATATACGATAATATTTTCTATAAAGAACAGCATGAAATTGTAAAAGTTTTATGCAACATTCTAAAAGAAAAAAAAGTGCAGTCTATCACTTCTGGACAACATTTCATTGTGTAGTTGCTGTCTGCCTGTTTCCTGCTACTATGCGCCGTTGTATAGTCAGAGGCAAGTATGTTCTGCATGGCCCTGGCTGTATGAATATTTAAGAGCCCCTACAAGTCTGGAATCACTTACTATATCTGGTACTAGGCTCAGCTTTTTGTGGAATGGAGGATTGTCCCTTCTGTTGGCTTTCAATCTTGGTTTCTGGGACTTTGCGACCTTTGGCGGTCCTGAAATGGCTCTTGTGTACACGTTGTTGAGACGCATGTTCCAAGCGAGCATACGTCATGTGAATGTACCCTAACAATATCTTGTAGGCATTACCTGGTAAACTTATAACTCACTGTCACTTAGGGCTCATTCGCACCGCGTTCATTGGGGGATGTACATGTGGCGCATCGCAAATTTATTTCCCAAAGACGGCAATGCTGCCCGCTTTTGTACGGGGTTCCACACCTGCCTCTGTTTCCTAATGGATGGAGGAGGTGTCACCTCCTCCTCACCTCCAGCGCACGGCGGGCATACCGCTTGTGATGTCCTTAGTCTATCAGAGTGGAATCTTTCATCGTGGCCTCATACAACGATTTATGAGACCAATGGATCTAGAGACCACGTCTATTTTTTCTATAATGAACAGGCGTTGTCAATCCTCCCTTAATAACGTCTCTAAAACGTTTCTGAATTAAAGTTTTTTTTCGCGACCACTTTATTGTCAATGTTGCTATCGCTGTCCATTTTTTTTCCATGTTTTTTCTGTAAAACAAGGAAATAAAGAATTCATATAAGTCACGTGATCAACTTAAGAAGCACCCACCGGGGCTTTACTTTGTGTTGTATGTGTTCAAATCGTCTGCTCACGGTCCCAGATATTTTTTTGATGGCTCCATAAAAACCTGCAATTTTTCCAACACTCACACGTTTTGTGTGTTGCTCATATGGTATCTTTTTTCCTGTGGGAACCTGTGGTTGGCTGTGTTAATATATCTTTAGAGTACAAGCCATATAGGGCCATTAGGCCAATTTAACCCGTAAGTTCCTATTAAATTTACTCTTTATTCCTTATCTATGCTTAAATACGAAAAAGTGTGCCTCATACTACTGTTGTTTTTAAAATTATCAGGGTTCGAGATCAGCTATTTGTGGATATCTTCTTTTCTTCCTATCGTGTTCCTATGGGCTGTCTTTTTTAGTTTGTTTGTCCTCTACGCTGGTGGATCGTGCGTTCAGACACACATTCCACACCTGAACATAGTAAGTTAGTAGGTTGGGGAGAAAATTTAGGATTGGGGGCGGGGGGGGGGGGGGGTGGTAGTTCACATCATACATGCCATCATCCACCTATCTTATCTACCCCTTTCCTCCCCCTTTGATTTTCCCTTGGAGTCGGTGTCTCCGATCCTCTAATGCCTCGAAGCTATCTCTCTCTTGGCGGTCCTTCGTGCCCTGGCTTTAAAACGACCAAAATAGCGTCGCCCCCGCCCCCCGACCTGTTGCGTTCGCCACCATAATGTGGCGTCCCAGGTTTGGGCTTTTGATTTGCTGATTCAAGCGTTACAGATCCATATTCCCATTCTACCAAAAAAAGCTGCAGGTTCACAATGTGCAGTTCATTTGCTGCCGCGGATTCTATGTGAGGATTCCCTGCCGCCCATCAATATCTGTCCTGCCATATTCTTCCCTGGATAATGGGGGTCATTTACTACGGGCCGATTCGCGTTTTCCCGACGGGTTACCCGAATATTTTTCCGATTTTGCGACGATTGTAAACAGAATTGCCCGGGCGGCTTTTGGCGCACATGCAATTGATTTGGTTGCATACGCGTCGGCATTCGCTCGGCGGAAATCGGGGCGTGGCCGAACAACACCCAGACGTATTCAAAAAAACGCCGCATTTAAGAACTTAAATGTGTCGCTCGGGACGCTCTTACCTTCACTCAGCCCAGCGTAACTCCCGCTCGTTTAGCTGCTTTTCATCATCGCAGCACAGCGCCACCTGGTGGACGGCGGAGGCACTACCTTATTAATCCCGGCTCCGACCCGAATCCAGCGCAGAGAACGCGGCCGCGGATCGCGATTGGACCGTGTAAGTAAATCTGTCTGCCCAATGTGTCGTGTACCCGAAGGCATTTGTGTCCAACGTTTCCATTTTGTTCTGGGATCAAACACTTGCCTTTGTTGCGTTTGTGCTTTTTAACATTTCAATCTTTTTGGTCGCACGTACAATAGAACATCAAACAAGCGGACTTGTAAAATTCTCACAATGCCAGGTTTTTTCATTGACTGCAATAAATTAACAAATCTCATTTTTGTAACCTCTAACAGCAGACACCAATGAATCTATTTATTGTATGAACCTAATATAAGAAATAAATCTGCTATCCTGTACATTCCAACGGAAAGTTAATATTGGCCTGAAGAAGGGCAGTCGTTGGAAACGTTGCCATTTCCTAAAAATTACTCAATGTGCTGTTTCTTTTTAAAATTAAATGGACATACAACTACTTTTTACTGTTTAATTGTGTATTAAGGTGTCAATATTTGTATTCCTGTAAAGGGAACCTGCCATAATGACTTCACATTTTTATCAGGTTCCCATGGCATGGAACCTGCCATAATGACTTCACATTTTTATCAGGTTCCCATGGCATTTTTAATACTCATTTCCAATCTGCTTTTATAATTAATTGCACTTGTTCCACTCACTTTTAAAAGGGCATAAAAGCATACCCGGCTCCTGGTCAGTAAACTGCATTGAGTCCTGGGGTTGCCTGAGTCCTTGAGTCATCATTATTATCTCCTCTCGGCTCTACCTCCCTTTCTCCTCCCTCAGGCCATATTGAGCTAACAGAAATCTGCGTGCAGCACAGGGTCAGCTCATGTTGGCATGAGGGAGGGTGGAGGAAAGTGGGTAGAGCTTGAGAGCTGTGAGAGCAATGAGGAGATAATGATGCTGACACACAGAAGAAGGACTCAGATGCCCCGTAACTGGATGCATTTTGCTGGCAGAGTACCAGGTCCACTTTTAAATCCAGTAATGTTATTTATGAAAGCAGATTACCAGGTCCACTTTTAAATCCAGTAATGTTATTTATGAAAGCAGATTGGTAATTAGTATTAAAAAGGCTTTGGGAACCTGTCATTAGGTGAAAATATCAAATCCTGATGACAGGTTCCCTTTAAACCCGTTAGCATTTAATGATATTAAATTATTTACTTGGATTATTTTTTGGCTTTACAGTCCATTTACAGGGATAAGACAGAACACTTAAGAAGGTCCCTCTGGCAACACAAGATTGGATGTCACCTGAGCATCTGTCCGTACAATTACAGCCATGCAGATTTATTTCTCACCTGAGCATCTGTCCGTACAATTACAGCCATGCAGATTTATTTCTGTCATTCCTTTCTAACATAATCCATCCAGCATTCCTCTCTACTTGCCTCATGGCAGCTTTCACTTCAGCACAAAAGAGATTTTTTTTCCCCCTTCTTACATAAGGAGATGTTTGCTGCCCAACAACAGGCGCTCTCACATTGAACACTGTATATTAACACCATTGCAGGGGTGAGCTGCCTCCGGCACAACTACACAATATTGGAGAATACAAGCTAGAGAAATACAAAGGATTTCACAACAAAAACTTTCAAAAAAGTTGAAATGTCCAAAAAATCTGTATTGTGACTAATGAAAAAATGTAAAAAAAAATTGTATAAAACTCTTACTAAAAATATTCAGCTGTTTTATCTATTTAGATCCAATGAAGACCCATTTACTTTCTGGTGACAAGTGAAAGATCTTCACCCTCTGCTTTAATTTGTAAATCTACCACATGGATTCGGTATTTTACACCAAGCACACCTACACACTGGTGTGTGTCCTCTAAAACAGGATCTGTTCTTTCCTTATCTTCTAATGGACTCATTTTGGGGAAAAGTGTATTTAAAATTATGCAAATGAGTCTCAGGGGCTTCTTGTCTTGCTAATCCATCTGCTAATTATACACATCTCTATTCGGCACTGTTACCTTCCTCCTCCTTCCTAAGCCAGAGAGCTAGCAGACACTAGAGCCAGAAGGGGCCTATTTAATGTAGGCAGGAGCACCTGAGGCTCATTTGCATCATTTTAAAAGATGATTTTTCGCCAAAACGAGTGCATTTGATGCTAAACAAAGAATGATCCTGTTTCTAGGGATACACACCAGCATGTAAGTGAATTTGGTGTACAATAATTCGGCGAAGTTGGTCCTTCGATTACCATCACTTCCAGGACAGGCAGCAGTGCAAACATCTAAAGAAGGATGGAAGAATCTGGAGATATGGAGTAATAGTTAACACGAAGAAGAAAAAAATCCTTTAACGTTACATATGTCACTGCTGTTTCTGTTGTTGTATGGTGAAAAATGATACAATTTTCCAGTGCACTTCCTGTATCAATTCCTCCTAGTTTTCTAGATCTCTGCTTGCTGTCATTCTATGGAAAGCTTCTATGTTAACTTCTAGTGGATGGAAATCTATCCATAGTCACAAAGGTGCACGGCTCATTATATCACAGAGAGTAATCAGAGCTGTGCGTTATAATGAGCCGTGCACCTGTGTGACCATGCTCAGATTTCTATCCACTGGAAGTAATAGAATGAAGCTTTTTTGTAGAATGACAGCAAGCAGAGATCTAGAAAGTCATGAGGAATTTGATACAGAAGGTATATTTTTTTGAAAATTGTATAACTTTTCATTATTTAAACAATAATCTTAATTTGAGGAGATAGGACTACCCCTTTAAAGACATCAAATTTACAGATGACCCCTAATTACAGACCCCTCTGCCCGCTGTGATCTCTGGTGAAGTCTCTGGATGTTACTTTAGCCTCAGGCTGCAATAATCAGCTGTAAGGTGTCTGTAATGAAGCTTTATTGATAATCCTTGTTCCCATTATAGCAAAAATGTTGTAAATCCAATTGTCACTGGGGCAACAATTTTTTTTGTCTGGAGTAAAAATTCTAAAATATACCTGTTTCAAATTACATACAAATTCAACTTAAAGGAAATCTACCACGGGGATTCAGGATTGTACACCAAGAACACTGACATACTGGCACGTACCCCCATGCTGCCTGCTAGTCTATGGTAGCAGTGAATGCCGCCGTGTGTGAACCCAAAATAAACACAGTTTAGATGGAATCAGAGATACGCTCCATGTTAATCTGTTATTGAAAGCTGCGCGGCTCCGCTGCAGATCACTGAAAGGAATCATTGCTACTTGCTAACTGGTTTTCCTAAGATAATGTAATGTATCTGCTAACATGTTGTTGTTTATCGGCAGCTTGTTGGCTATATAAACCCAAAATCGCCGTTGGGTTGTCCTGATGGACACCACGCCCCCCCTATTTCTGTCGCATGCAAGACGGCGCCCGATGCCCACAATCCGATCGGATGCGCCAAAAATCACCGGGGCAATTCTGTGCAAAGTGGAAATAATCGGGAAACCCGCACGAAAGTGCGGCGTTCGGATCCTTAGAAATGAGCCCCTTTGTTCAACCAGCTCCTAACTTGACATTAAATTAGTGTAGTCAGTGGTTGTCAAAGACACTTCCAAGATACTTCCCTGCAGTTCAATTTTTTCTCTTTGCTCTGATCAAGAACCATCATGGCTACTAGATGTCCTGTCTGTTCTCAATCCCATGATGCTTAGAACAGATAAGCTTGTTTTGTTTTAATGATATCCTATGCTCCAGCATTACAGTATCATTTGTATAGTTTGTTTCTATCTGAAAACTTTTGGATGACCGTGGGTGGGATCAGACTACACATCGTTTAATTTGTAGTCTGTTACCTGTAGATACAAATACACGGAGCATTAGGCCGAAATGGTAATTTATTTATTTTTAGTATTTAATCTTTATTTTTATCTTTAATATTGACACATATAATAAATGGAATAATTTTATTGTACTAAAAAGGGAAGCAATAAAAACTATCTGAAGACTCATAAAAACCCTCTGTATATAGGTTACATGTTAGGTCTTGTGGCTGTCCCCAAATCTTAAAATCCTTTTTAAAAAAAACAAACCATGAGTTATTTTAAAAATGGGGGACACTAAATGGAAAATGTATGTCTAAAGTAAGCTCCTGGTGGTGAAACAATATTTTTCTCGAGGCCAAGAGACACCATGGGGCAGATTTACTTACCCGGCCCATTCGGCGATCCAGCGGCGCGTTCTCTGGCACATGATTCGGGGGCCGGACGGGATTTAGAGGTAGTTCTCCTCCCCGCCGATCCACCAGTGGAGCTGCTGCGCTGAAAATCATCTGAACCGCCTAGCTGGACCAGGTAAGGTAAGTGCTTCCCAAGCACACATTTTCAGTTTTTTAAATGCGCCGGTTTTTTTTTTTTCCCGAATACTCGAGTTTTCGTTCGTTGGCCACGCCCCCCGATTTCCCTTGCTCGCGCATTCACCGCACCGATGCGCCACCAATCCGATCGCGTGTGCGCCAAATCCCGGGGCTTCAGGTACAGACAATCGGCGCTAATCGGAAATATTACGGTGAACACGTCAGGAAAAACTCGAATCCGGGCCCTTAGTAATGACCCCCCATGTGTGATCATCTCCGATATTCTTTGTACAGAATTGGGTCAATCCTTTGTAGTTCCTTTTTAGATTGTTTAATTTTTTACATCTTGTCCTTATGAATATTTAGCATCAATGAATATGTAGTGACAACTATTTATTCCAGTTTTTTTAATAGCATCAGAATTTTGTTGCAGCAGCTTTTTCTATCCTATCTCATGCCGTGTATATTTGACTGGCAGCCCCTCCCCTACTCGAGATACAACAACAACGTTCTCATTGTCATCACAAGACTATTATGTCGGTATTTACTGTAATTAGTTTCTCTTATTTTGTTGTGGTTAATGTTTTAAAGTCTTTTATACCTCAAGTCAACATTCCAAAGTCTGGCGTGTTCCTGCCTTACTGCACAAAAACTTTCAGAAGTTGGAATTTCAGATAAAGCATCGGGCCAAGTACTTGTAGAGCTAGAACAAAGGTAAGAGTAATTAGGGCTGTTATATACCAATAGCATGCCATCAATTTGAATGATGAGAAAAGTGAGGAAAATGAAAAAGGTGTAAAGTCAAGATAACCGGGTGACCCCAAAGTACTTTGTTCTCCCCAACTGCTTTAGTTGTCCCGAGATAGTACAATACTCCCACCTGTGGCCACCTCACTGTTAAAGCAACCCTCCCTGTTTTGCCCCCACAGACTATATTACCCCTGCTACGGCCCCCCACTCACATCATAATTCTCCCTTATTTAACTCCCCACTTTAGATTTGCCCCCTAATTCCAATTCCAAACAAACCATAACACCCCTTTCCTGGCAGCATCATTCATTCGGGCTTATTAGCCGTAATTTAAAAAGTTTAATTTAGAAGAAGGAGGCCATGGATAACAATATAAGATATTACCACAGTCACATGCCTGGATCTAGGGGTAGTGTCTCTGGTTTTATCATGATGATTTAGATGGTAGATTTCCTTTTATATCTATCTATCTAAGTACTTATCTATCTACAATATCTACGCCCAGGTCAGACCAAAAACCTTTCACATGCATGCAGCGCATCCCGCCCCTATTACCTATCCATCAACTATGATTGGCCTGTGGGGATATAGCCACTAGCCAACATTGTCATAGCTAATTGCTCGGGCATGTATTTGCCAGATTGGCTATTCAGCCACCATCAGCATATTTCCTCCGGGTCAGCTGCTTGAATGTTGGGTCTGACCATCTCTACTCCTCCTGTAAATCCATCCGTGTGACGGGGGGGCTGGAGACACCACCATTGCTGGCGCGATGATAATGTGCCCCATTGTAACACTGACTAAGAATTTGGATGTTCTATTTTCCCTTTTTTATGTTATCTATATAACTATCTGAAGTTGTGAAACCCCCAAGCAGCAGCTGTGTAACCAATGAGGCTGGGTGCGAATCCGTGGGTTTTTCAGGAATAAACCTCTTTTTATTAAAAAAAAAAAAAGTAGGAAAAACTAGCAGAACTTCCAGGTTTCAGTGAAAATTTATTTTGAGATGGCGACGTTTTGGTGTAACACCCCTTCCCCAGGCCATCTATTGGGCAGCACGGTGGCTTGGAGTTGGCACTACAGCCTTGCAGCGCTGGGGTCCTGGGTTCAAGTCCCAGGATCAACATCTGCAAAGAGTTTAGATGTTCTCTCCATGCATGGGTTTTCCTCTAGGTCCTCCAGTTTCCTTCCCACACTCCAAAACATACTGGTAGGTTGATTAGATTGTGACCCCATTGGGTACAAGGGACTCACTCTGAAAAGCTTCTGTGCAGCGCTTCGTAATCTGTGTGCGCTATAGAAATAAAGGAATTATTATTGATTATATAAAAACAGGTGTTTTTTTTATCCCATGTTGCGACGTTTCGGTGGACTAGCCACCTTTTTGAAGCACATCATCTATCTATCATATATCTATTCTATCATCTATCTATCTATCTATCTGTACAGTATCTAAACACACAAGTAAGCACATACATGACATCATGTGGCGCAGTTTAATAAACATAGCAACTATTCCATTGTTATACATTTTCTTTCTGTTGGAGACAGTAACGGACATTTTTGGAGTGTGTGCAGCAGCTTGTTGGGTTTTGGCCTGTGACTTATGGTCCTACAACACTGCAGGCTCAGCCTCTCCGCCTGATGTGGAAATCCAAATTCGCAGTAGGCAGTGAGGTCATGCTTATCGGGGGTGTTGTAGGAGGAGAGCGAGATCAGCTAGGAAAGACAGTGACAGGGAGGAAAACTCCCTTGTCTTTTAACAGAGTTGGCCTTGGCGCCCCCTGCTGGTCATGTGATCGTGGTAAAAGAAGTAAGAAAGGAAAGCGAGAATAAAAAAATTCTGTGTCGAAATTCAAAGATTGCTTTGGGACGTCACACTTATTATTCTGCTGCGGAGAAGTGGAAAGGAAGACAGAGGGCTGGAGCATCCAGGGAAAGGCACACGCATATGAACGCCTTACCACTATCATTACCAAATGACAGTATTTTGCTCACCGAGGCCAAGGGCATGCACTGTTTGGTTAAATCGCTGCTCTTTAGTACTTGGGATAAAACCACAGATGACAAAAACATTGTAGGAGAGACCGAATATTCTGGGAATATAACTCCTGGGATTCCTGGCCCCGCGCTGCGATCTTCAGGTTATATTTTACGTCTTTTTTGTATAGCGGAGACATTTCTTTCCTGAACTAAACATTGCGGAGTCCATTTCTCCTAGGTCTTGTATCTCTGCGGGCTCGGCTCAGGTTAGTTTTATGGGAATGGATGGGATTCTGACAGGAAGAATGGAAAGTGAGTGTTACTTATCACCCTGCGTGGGAATTAGAGAGCGTAAACAAATCGCCGAGGTTGGTCGAATTAAGGCCGTCCGCCGATGTTTGGAAATCTATATATTTTGTAACTCTTATGTAAAGTTTGGATTCAATTTTTTTTTTGTATATTTTTACTGCAGATTTATTACTTTTTTTTAACCCATTTCATGGTACAGTTTACAGAACTTTTTACAGTTATGGAAGAAAAAAATTAACAGTATTAATTGTTTTATGAGTCTATTTCTGGGAATGCTTGGTGATGACCAGTATGGCCACTCAGCCTAATCAGAGGATGGGGTGTCTCTTCTTCATTACCCTCTCTAAAGTGTTTTTTTGTGTCCCGATACCGAATGGTCTTACCAGTTGTCCAGGTGTATTGTTGGCATGGCATCTATCCAGCGTATCTGGTGGTAATGGTCATCTATCACAGCGTATCTGGTGGTAATGTGATCTATCCAGTGTATCTGGTGGTATGGCATCTTCCAGGCGTATCTGGTGTAATGCATCTATCCAGGTGTGTATCTTATCCAGTTAACTGGTGGTAATGGCATCTATCCAGGCGTATCTGGTGGTAATGGCATCTATTCAGGCATATCTGGTGGTAATGGCATCTATCCAGGCATATCTGGTGGTAATGGCATCTATCCAGGCGTATCTGGTGGTAATGGCATCTATCCAGGTGTATCTATCCAGGTGTAACTGGTGGTAATGGCATCTATCCAGGCGTATCTGGTGGTAATGGCATCTATCCAGGCGTATCTGGTGGTAATGGCATCTATCCAGGTGTAACTGGTGGTAATGGCATCTATCCAGGTGTAACTGGTGGTAATGGCATCTATCCAGGTGAACTGGAGTAGCACCACACCAGTGGTGTAACTTGGAACCCCCATTGCACACATATGTAACCGCTCCCAAACTAAATGTGCATTGCAAAATAAAAAACCTTATTGGTTCCAAATGATTCCTGGGCCCGGTTGCAACCCAAACTTCTTCCCCCTCTTGTTACACCCTACAGATACTGGGCCCCATCCCGGCTCCCACAGAGCTTAGGCTATCTACACAAAGGGCTGGCCGCCAGCAGTTGCATGTCCGGGCTGTGTATAAGGAATCCATGGGTTGAGGGGGAGCTATATCTAATGAATCCATAGGGTGTAAGAGGGGCTTCTGTAAATAACCATAGGGGGCCTGTTGTGGTATATAACTAGGGAACAGGAACTGTTTTTTTAGCGTCTGAATTTTCAATGCTGCTATAAGTCACTCCATGGTCCTACTAAGGCTTTGTCGCCCAGTGGCCTCCTGAAACCTGGAGTTGACCCGGATCTCACGGAATAGGCGCTTCTACTAAAACCTAGGCTACAATTTTGTCAAAAATGACTACAGTAAATAAGAATTTATGGGTTAGCGCAATTTAAGAAGTCCAATTATGGACCCTAAAAATCTCTGAAAAATAGATAAATAATGTTACGCTTCCCAATGGGTTAAGTCATATTCACTAAAATTAAAAAGTAATCTCTCCCCAGCTGATATGACTTCATCACAGTAATCTCTGATCAAGATCAAGATAAAATAATAAGGTCTAGGGTCTAATAATTTTTTCCCAAAAGTGGTACATTGATCTAAGTGGGTGTCCCTACTGATGCATGTGGACTTCATTATAGTCTAGTGGATGAAGTCCATTGGATGCTGTCGCCATTGTTCTGAGCGAATTTCCTTATGAGAGCGAACAAATATCACCATGTAACCAGCCATTGGTAATAGAAGGGTTCCTACTAAAATGAAAAAAAAAGCAGATATAACTTTTGACATTTTTTTTATATAAGAAGTTTGCGTCTAAATCAGTTTTTGTCCGTATCAAGTAACAGCTGAGAGATATAAGGAACACCTGATAAAGTGACTTCACTCCTTACAAGACAGTCCCGGATAGGCTAATCACCTCAGAGAACTGAATCCTCAAGGGAAATGTTTCTGTGGGTATGGAAAAGTACATATTTGCCTCCTTATCTATCTGAAGTGGATGACCCCAGAAGATATACTGCTCACATACATGAGCACAGAACAGATTAAGGCACAGACGCTCCTGTACATAAAAGTCATTAAAAAGTAATGCTATTATCACCTACTGTATTCAATTTGTGAAAAAAAAAAACATTTGCTGCAAATGTTTATTACACTAACATTTTCATCTTATAATATAAACCCAAACCCCGTACTAATTAGTAGACGACTTCCGATTCTGAACCATAATGCAAACTTTTAACCATGTTTAAGTTTACCCTGATATCAAAGTAAAAATTTATTAAGAATAAATAAGAAAGAAAAGATAATAAAAGAATTTTTATGTACAGAGATATATTGATACAGACAGACTTTTTGCTCGCTTGAAAATTCTGGTCGTCTCGGGGTCCGTGAACCCACTAGATAAACATTACTTTTGAGCGCAGTACGAACTGAATTTGTTGGGATTGTTACAGAAATTTTCTGACAACCATGGGAATGTTGGCAACTACAAGACAGATCACATTGGGAAAAAATTCTGTTCTTCTACATTAAGTACAACGGTTCTTTGCAGTTTGTTCAAATGTTGAATATTAGATATCTCCAACACAAGGTCTCCGCGAATATTCCGTGTCAATAATGGCGCTTTGTTATTTAAAAATGGTGCATGTTTTAGATCTACAGGCAAGTTGATCTCAAGTTGAATTTGTTCTCAAGTTGAATTTGTACGTAAGTCGGAACTGTATATTTTAATCATTATAAGCCCGGCCAGAATTTTTTTGGTCTCTGTGACAATTGGATTTTAAAAATGTTGAGTTGTCATGAACCAGGATTGGTAATATTCTTAATTGCAGACACCTGTGATAACTGTTACAGCTGATTATTGTAGTCTAAGATAAAGTAAGTAATTAGCAATATCCAGAGGTCCTTTTGTAACTAGGAGTCGTCTTGTAAGTCGGGTGTTTCTAAGTAGGGGACCACCTGTAGTGCAAAAAAACAGTTAAGACTCTATTTATGAAAAATGTTGCATTGCAAAAGTTGTTCAATTTCCCTAAGTTCTGAGTCTGGTGTATCACTAAACAGTAATTCAACTGCAGAAGAATCCATTATATCACATAGTTTTCCTGGATTAGATAATATTAGCATTTGTTGGGGTGAGATTTACGCCGTTCCATGCTGTGTTGTAGGATTCTGCACCTGTAAATAGCAGAACGTGGTGTTTCTCTCTGGAACTAATCTTATGACACCCCATCTGATGCATACGTTTTCTCCATTCTCGCTGTCGGTATACACGCTGCCTGTTAGTCTATGGTAGCAGTGATTGCCGCCGTGTGTGAACCCAAAATAAACACAGTTTAGATGGAATCAGAGATACGCTCCATGTTAATCTGTCATTGAGAGCTGCGCGGCTCCGTGCAGATCACTGAAAGAATCATTGCTACTTGCTAATGGTTTACCTAAGATAATGTAATGTATGCTCTAACAGTTGTTGTTTATCGGCAGCTTGTTGGCTATAACATGTACGGTGTGCTGATAACTGGTATGCAGCCCTGAGTCTAGTGGTTTATTGGCATTTTTTAGGCCCTACAACCAGGATTCGGGATTGTACACCACACACACTGACATACTGGTGCGTGTCCCCTCTGCCAGGATCTGCTTCTTCTTTAGCTTCTTAGGACCTTGCTTTATTAAAAAAAAGGTTTTAAAATTATGCAAATATGTCTCCACGAGACATAGGAACCTGGAGCTCCTCAGCTCATTTGCATAATTCATAAAAACTTTTTTTCCATAAAAAAAACAGGTCCTAGGAAGCTAAAAGAAAGCAGATCCTGCCAGGGGGCACACACCAGTATGTCAGTGTGCTTGGTTTACAATCCTGAATCTGGTTGTAGGTGCCCTAAAAAAAAAAAATGCAATAAACCACTAGACTCAGGGCTGCATCCAGTTATCCACACCGTACATTACCCAAAATCGCCGTTGGGTTGTCCTGATGGACACCACGCCCCCCCTATTTCTGTGTTCGCATCAGACGGCGCCGATGCGCACAATTCCGATCCGGCTGCGCCAAAAATGCAATCCCGGGGCAATTCTGTGCAAGTGGAAATATATTCCGGAAACCCGACGAAAGTGCGCGTTCGGATCCTTAGAAATGAGCCCCTTTGTTCAACCAGCTCCTAACTTGACATTAAATTAGTGTAGTCAGTGGTTGTCAAAGACACTTCCCAGATACTTCCCTGCAGTTCAATTTTTTCTCTTTGCTCTGATCAAGAACCATCATGGCTACTAGATGTCCTGTCTGTTCTCAATCCCATGATGCTTAGAACAGATAAGCTTGTTTTGTTTTAATGATATCCTATGCTCCAGCATTACAGTATCATTTGTATAGTTTGTTTCTATCTGAAAACTTTTGGATGACCGTGGGTGGGATCAGACTACACATCGTTTAATTTGTAGTCTGTTACATGTAGATACAAATACACGGAGCATTAGGCCGAAATGGTAATTTATTTATTTTTAGTATTTAATCTTTATTTTTATCTTTAATATTGACACATATAATAAATGGAATAATTTTATTGTACTAAAAAGGGAAGCAATAAAAACTATCTGAAGACTCATAAAAACCCTCTGTATATAGGTTACATGTTAGGTCTTGTGGCTGTCCCCAAATCTTAAAATCCTTTTTAAAAAAAACAAACCATGAGTTATTTTAAAAATGGGGGACACTAAATGGAAAATGTATGTCTAAAGTAAGCTCCTGGTGGTGAAACAATATTTTTCTCGAGGCCAAGAGACACCATGGGGCAGATTTACTTACCCGGCCCATTCGGCGATCCAGCGGCGCGTTCTCTGGCACATGATTCGGGTGCCGGACGGGATTTAGAGGTAGTTCTCCTCCCCGCCGGTCCACCAGTGGAGCTGCTGCGCTGAAAATCATCTGAACCGCCTACTGGACCAGGTAAGGTAAGTGCTTCCCAAGCACACATTTTCAGTTTTTTAAATGCGCCGGTTTTTTTTTTTTCCCGAATACTCGAGTTTTCGTTCGTTGGCCACGCCCCCCGATTTCCCTTGCTCGCGCATTCACCGCACCGATGCGCCACCAATCCGATCGCGTGTGCGCCAAAGTCCCGGGGCTTCAGGTACAGACAATCGGCGCTAATACGGAAAGTATTACGGTGAACACGTCAGGAAAAACTCGAATCCGGGCCCTTAGTAATACCCCCCATGTGTGATCATCTCCGATATTCTTTGTACAGAATTGGGTCAATCCTTTGTAGTTCCTTTTTAGATTGTTTAATTTTTTACATCTTGTCCTTATGAATATTTAGCATCAATGAATATGTAGTGACAACTATTTATTCCAGTTTTTTTAATAGCATCAGAATTTTGTTGCAGCAGCTTTTTCTATCCTATCTCATGCCGTGTATATTTGACTGGCAGCCCCTCCCCTACTCGAGATACAACAACAACGTTCTCATTGTCATCACAAGACTATTATGTCGGTATTTACTGTAATTAGTTTCTCTTTTTTGTTGTGGTTAATGTTTTAAAGTCTTTTATACCTCAAGTCAACATTCCAAAGTCTGGCGTGTTCCTGCCTTACTGCACAAAAACTTTCAGAAGTTGGAATTTCAGATAAAGCATCGGGCCAAGTACTTGTAGAGCTAGAACAAAGGTAAGAGTAATTAGGGCTGTTATATACCAATAGCATGCCATCAATTTGAATGATGAGAAAAGTGAGGAAAATGAAAAAGGTGTAAAGTCAAGATAACCGGGTGACCCCAAAGTACTTTGTTCTCCCCAACTGCTTTAGTTGTCCCGAGATAGTACAATACTCCCACCTGTGGCCACCTCACTGTTAAAGCAACCCTCCCTGTTTTGCCCCCACAGACTATATTACCCCTGCTACGGCCCCCCACTCACATCATAATTCTCCCTTATTTAACTCCCCACTTTAGATTTGCCCCCTAATTCCAATTCCAAACAAACCATAACACCCCTTTCCTGTGCAGCATCATTGATTCGGGCTTATTAGCCATAATTTAAAAAGTTTAATTTAGAAGAAGGAGGCCATGGATAACAATATAAGATATTACCACAGTCACATGCCTGGATCTAGGGGTAGTGTCTCTGGTTTTATCATGATGATTTAGATGGTAGATTTCCTTTTATATCTATCTATCTAAGTACTTATCTATCTACAATATCTACCCCAGGTCAGACCAAAAACCTTTCATTCAAGCATGCAGCGCATCCCGCCCCTATTACCTATCCATCAACTATGATTGGCCTGTGGGGATATAGCCACTAGCCAACCATAGTCATAGCTAATTGCTCGGGCATGTATTTGCCAGATTGGCTATTCAGCCACCATCAGCATATTTCCTCCGGGTCAGCTGCTTGAATGTTGGGTCTGACCATCTCTACTCCTCCTGTAAATCCATCCGTGTGACGGGGGGGCTGGAGACACCACCATTGCTGGCGCGATGATAATGTGCCCCATTGTAACACTGACTAAGAATTTGGATGTTCTATTTTCCCTTTTTTATGTTATCTATATAACTATCTGAAGTGTGAAACCCCCAAGCAGCAGCTGTGTAACCAATGAGGCTGGGTGCGAATCCGTGGGTTTTTCAGGAATAAACCTCTTTTTATTAAAAAAAAAAAAAGTAGGAAAAACTAGCAGAACTTCCAGGTTTCAGTGAAAATTTATTTTGAGATGGCGACGTTTTGGTGTAACACCCCTTCCCCAGGCCATCTATTGGGCAGCACGGTGGCTTGGTGTTGGCACTACAGCCTTGCAGCGCTGGGGTCCTGGGTTCAAGTCCCAGGATCAACATCTGCAAAGAGTTTAGATGTTCTTCTCCATGCATGGGTTTTCCTCTAGGTCCTCCAGTTTCCTTCCCACACTCCAAAACATACTGGTAGGTTGATTAGATTGTGACCCCATTGGGTACAGGGACTCCTCTGAAAAGCTTCTGTGCAGCGCTTCGTAATCTGTGTGCGCTATAGAAATAAAGGAATTATTATTGATTATATAAAAACAGGTGTTTTTTTTATCCCATGTTGCGACGTTTCGGTGGACTAGCCACCTTTTTGAAGCACATCATCTATCTATCATATATCTATTCTATCATCTATCTATCTATCTATCTGTACAGTATCTAAACACACAAGTAAGCACATACATGACATCATGTGGCGCAGTTTAATAAACATAGCAACTATTCCATTGTATACATTTTCTTTCTGGTTGGAGACAGTAACGGACATTTTTGGAGTGTGTGCAGCAGCTTGTTGGGTTTTGCTGTGACTTATGGTCCTACAACACCTGCAGGCTCAGCCTCTCCGCCTGATGTGGAAATCCAAATTCGCAGTAGGCAGTGAGGTCATGCTATCGGGGGGTGTGTAGGAGGGAGAGCGAATCAGTCTAGGAAGACAGTGACGGGAGGAAAACTCCCTTGTCTTTTAACAGAGTTGGCCTTGGCGCCCCCTGCTGGTCATGTGATCGTGGTAAAAGAAGTAAGAAAGGAAAGCGAGAATAAAAAAATTCTGGTCGAAATTCAAAGATTGCTTTGGGACGTCACACTTTTATTTGCGCGGAGAAGTGGAAAGGAAGACAGAGGGCTGGAGCATCCAGGGAAAGGCACACGCAATGAACGCCTTACCACTATCATTCCAATGACAGTATTTTGCTCACCGAGGCCAAGGGCATGCACTGTTGTGGTTAAATCGCTGCTCTTTAGTACTTGGGATAAAACCACAGATGACAGAAATACATTGTAGGAGAGACCGAATAGTTCTGGGAATATAACTCCTGGATTCCTGGACCCCGGCTGCGATCTTCAGGTTATATTTTACGTCTCTTTTTGTATAGCGGGACATTTCTTTCCTGAACTAAACATTGCGGAGTCCATTTCTCCTAGGTCTTGTAATCTCTGCGGCTCGGCTCAGGTTAGTTTTATGGGAATGGATGGGATTCTGACAGGAGAATGGAAAGTGAGTGTTACTTATCACCCTGCGTGGGATTAGAGAGCGTAACAAATCGCCGAGGTTGGTGCGAATTAAGGCCGTCCGCCGATGTTTGGAAATCTATATATTTTGTAACCTTATGTAAAGTTTGGATTCAATTTTTTTTTTGTATATTTTTACTGCCAGATTTATTACTTTTTTTTAACCCATTCATGGTACAGTTTACAGAACTTTTACAGTTATGGAAGAAAAAAATATACAGTATAATTGTGTTTATGAGTCTATTTCTGGGAATGCTTGGTGATGACTCAGTATGGCCACTCAGCCTAATCAGAGGATGGGGTTCTCTTCTTCATTCCCTCTCTAAGTGTTTTTTTGTGTCCAGATACCGAATGGGTCTTACCAGTTGTCCAGGTGTATCTGTGTGGCAGGCATCTATCCAGCGTATCTGGTGGTAATGGTCATCTACTCCAGCGTATCTGGTGGTAATTGATCTATCCAAGGTATCTGGTGGTATGGCATCTTCCAGGCGTATCTGGTGTAATGGCATCTATCCAGGTGGTGTATCTTATCCAGTTACTGGTGGTAATGGCATCTATCCACGGCGTACTGGTGGTAATGGCATCTATTCAGGCATATCTGGTGGTAATGGCATCTCATACCAGGCATATCTGGTGTGTAATGGCATCTATCCAGGCGTAATCTGGTGGTAATGGCATCTATCCAGGTGTATCTATCCAGGTGTAACTGGTGGTAATGGCATCTATCCAGGCGTATCTGGTGGTAATGGCATCTATCCAGGCGTATCTGGTGGTAATGGCATCTATCCAGGTGTAACTGGTGGTGAATGGCATCTATCCAGGTGTAACTGGTTGTAATGGCATCTATCCAGGTGAACTGGAGTAGCACCACACCAGTGGTGTAACTTGGAACCCCCATTGCAAATATGTAACCGCTTCCCAAACTATAATGTTCATTGCAAAATAAAAAACCTTATTGGTTCCAAATGATTCCTGGGCCCGGTTGCAACCACACAACTTCTTACCCCCTCTTGTTACACCCCTACATGATACTGGGCCCCATCCCGGCTCCCACAGAGCTGTAGGCTATCTACACAAAGGGCTGGCCGCCAGCAGTGCATGTCCGGGCTGTGTATAAGGAATCCAGGGTGGTGAGGGGGAGCTATATCTAATGAATCCATAGGGTGTAAGAGGGGCTTCTGTAAAATAACCATAGGGGGCTGTTTGGTATAATAACTAGGGAACAGGAACTGTTTTTTTAGCTCTGAATTTTAATGCTGCTATAAGTTCACTCCAATGGCCTACTAAGGCTCTGTCGCCCAGTGGCCTCCTGAAACCTGGAGTTGACCCGGATCTCACTGATAGGCGCTTCTACTAAAACCTAGGCTACAATTTTGTCAAAAATGACTACAGTAAATATAGAATTTATGGTAGCGCTAATTTAAGGTCAATTATGGACCCTAAAAATCTCTGAAAAATAGATAAATAATGTTACGCTTCCCAATGGGTTAAGTCAATTCACTAAAATTAAAAAGTAAATCTCTCCCCAGCTGATATACTTCATCACAGTAATCTCTGATCAAGATCAAGATAAAATAATAAGGTCTAGGGTCTAATAATTTTTTCCAAAAGTGTACATTGATCTAAGTGGGTGTCCCTACTGATGCATGTGGACTTCATTATAGTCTAGTGGATGAAGTCCATTGGATGCTGTCCCATGTGTTCTGAGCGTAATTTCCTTATGAGAGCGACAAATATCTACCATTGTAACCAGCCATTGGTAATAAAGGGTTCTCTACTAAAATGAAAAAAAAAGCAGATATAACTTTTGACATTTTTTTTATATAAGAAGTTTGCGCTAAATCAGCTTTTTGTCCGTATCACAAACAGCTGAGAGTATGAAGGAAACCTGATAAAGTGACTTACTCCTTACAAGACAGTCCCGGATAGGCTAATCACCTCAGAGAACTGAATCCTCAAGGGAATGTTTCTGTGGGTATGGAAAAGTAATATTTGGCCTCCTTATCTATCTGAAGTGGATGACCCCCAGAAGATATACTGCTCACATACATGAGCCAGAACAGATTTAAGGACACACGACGCTCCTGTACAACAAGTCCATTAAAAAGTAATGCTATTATCACCTACTGTATTCATTTGTGAAAAAAAAAAACATTTGCTGCAAATGTTTATTACACTAACATTTTTCATCTTAGTAATATAACCCAACCCCGTACTAATTATAGACGACCTTCCGATTCTGAACCATAATGCAACTTTTACACCATGTTTAAGTTTAGCACCTGATATCAAAGTAAAATTTATTAAGAATAAATAAAGAAAGAAAAGATAATAAAGAATTCTTTATGTACAGAAGATATTGATACAGACAGACTTTTTGCTCGCTTGAAAATTCTGGCGTCTCTGGGGGTCCGTGAACCCACTAGATAACATTTACTTTTGAGCGCAGTACGAACTGAATTTGTTGGGATTGTTACAGAAATTTTCTGACAACCATGGGAATGTTGGCAACTACAAGACAGATCACATTGGGAAAAAATTTCTGTTCTCCTACATTAAGTACAACGGTTCTTTGCAGTTTGGTTCAAATGTTGAATATTAGATATCTCCAACACAAGGTCTCCCGAATCCATCCGTGTCAATAATGGCGGCTTTGTTATTTAAAAATGTGCATGTTTTAGATCTACAGGCAAGTTGATCTCAAGTTGAATTTGTTCTCAAGTTGAATTTGTACGTAAGTCGGAACTGTATATTTTATCATTATAAGCCCGGCCAGAATTTTTTTGGTCTCTGTGACATTGGATTTTAAAAATGTTGAGTTGTCATAGAACCAGGATTGGTAATATTTCTTAATTGCAGACACCTGTGATAACTGTTACAGCTGATTATTGTAGTCTAGATGAAAGTAAGTAATTAGTAGCAATATCCAGAGGTCCTTTTGTAACTAGGAGTCGTCTTGTAGTCGGGTGTTTCTAAGTAGGGGACCCCTGTAGTGCAAAAAAACAGTTAAGACTCTTATTTATGAAAAATGTTGCATTGCAAAAGTTGTTCAATTTCCCTAAGTTCTGAGTCTGGTGTATCACTAAACAGTAATTCAAGCAGAAGAATCCATTATATCAATATTTTCCTGGATTAGATAATATTAGCATTTGTTGGGGTGAGATTTAACGCCGTTCCATGCTGTGTTGTAGGATTCTGCACCTGTAAATAGCAGAACGTGGTTGTTCTCTCTGGAACTAATCTTATGACACCCCACTGATGCATACGTTTCCTCCATTCTCGCTGTCAGATACACGCGCCTGTTAGTCTAGGGTAGCAGTGAATGCCGCCGTGTGTAACCCAAAATAAACACAGTTTAGATGGAATCGGAGATACGCTCCATGTAATCTGTCATTGAGAGCTGCGCGGCTCCGTGGCAGATCACTGAAAGAATCATTGCTACTTGCAACTGGTTTACCTAAGATAAGTAATGTATGCTCTAACATTGTTGTTTATCGGCAGCTTGTTGGCTATAACATGTACGGTGTGCTGATAACTGGTATGCAGCCCTGAGTCTAGTGGTTTATTGCATTTTTTATGGCCCTACAACCAGTATCGGGATTGTACACCCACACACTGACATACTGGTGCGTGTCCCCTCTGCCAGGATCTGCTCTTCTTTAGCTTCTTATGAAGACATATTTGCATAATTTTAAAACCTTTTTTTTAATAAAAGCAAGGTCCTAAGAAGCTAAAAGAAGAGCAGATCCTGGCAGAGGGGACACGCACCAGTATGTCAGTGTGCTTGGTGTACAATCCCGAATCCTGGTTGTAGGTGCCCTAAAAAATGCCAATAAACCACTAGACTCAGGGCTGCATACAGTTATCAGCACACCGTACATTTTATATAGCCAACAAGCTGCCGATAAACAACAACATGTTAGCAGATAGATAGCAGATTTATTTCTTATATTAGGTTCATACAATAAATAGATTCATTGGTGTCTGCTGTTAGAGGTTACAAAAATGAGATTTGTTAATTTATTGCAGTCAATGAAAAAACCTGGCATTGTGAGAATTTTACAAGTCCGCTTGTTTGATGTTCTATTGTACGTGCGACCAAAAAGATTGAAATGTTAAAAAGCACAAACGCAACAAAGGCAAGTGTTTGATCCCAGAACAAAATGGAAACGTTGGACACAAATGCCTTCGGGTACACGACACATTGGGCAGACAGATTTACTTACACGGTCCAATCGCGATCCGCGGCCGCGTTCTCTGCGCTGGATTCGGGTCGGAGCCGGGATTAATAAGGTAGTGCCTCCGCCGTCCACCAGGTGGCGCTGTGCTGCGATGATGAAAAGCAGCTAAACGAGCGGGAGTTACGCTGGGCTGAGTGAAGGTAAGAGCGTCCCGAGCGACACATTTAAGTTCTTAAATGCGGCGTTTTTTTGAATACGTCTGGGTGTTGTTCGGCCACGCCCCGATTTCCGCCGAGCGAATGCCGACGCGTATGCAACCAAATCAATTGCATGTGCGCCAAAAGCCGCCCGGGCAATTCTGTTTACAATCGTCGCAAAATCGGAAAAATATTCGGGTAACCCGTCGGGAAAACGCGAATCGGCCCGTAGTAAATGACCCCCATTATCCAGGGAAGAATATGGCAGGACAGATATTGATGGGCGGCAGGGAATCCTCACATAGAATCCGCGGCAGCAAATGAACTGCACATTGTGAACCTGCAGCTTTTTTTGGTAGAATGGGAATATGGATCTGTAACGCTTGAATCAGCAAATCAAAAGCCCAAACCTGGGACGCCACATTATGGTGGCGAACGCAACAGGTCGGGGGGCGGGGGCGACGCTATTTTGGTCGTTTTAAAGCCAGGGCACGAAGGACCGCCAAGAGAGAGATAGCTTCGAGGCATTAGAGGATCGGAGACACCGACTCCAAGGGAAAATCAAAGGGGGAGGAAAGGGGTAGATAAGATAGGTGGATGATGGCATGTATGATGTGAACTACCACCCCCCCCCCCCCCCGCCCCCAATCCTAAATTTTCTCCCCAACCTACTAACTTACTATGTTCAGGTGTGGAATGTGTGTCTGAACGCACGATCCACCAGCGTAGAGGACAAACAAACTAAAAAAGACAGCCCATAGGAACACGATAGGAAGAAAAGAAGATATCCACAAATAGCTGATCTCGAACCCTGATAATTTTAAAAACAACAGTAGTATGAGGCACACTTTTTCGTATTTAAGCATAGATAAGGAATAAAGAGTAAATTTAATAGGAACTTACGGGTTAAATTGGCCTAATGGCCCTATATGGCTTGTACTCTAAAGATATATTAACACAGCCAACCACAGGTTCCCACAGGAAAAAAGATACCATATGAGCAACACACAAAACGTGTGAGTGTTGGAAAAATTGCAGGTTTTTATGGAGCCATCAAAAAAATATCTGGGACCGTGAGCAGACGATTTGAACACATACAACACAAAGTAAAGCCCCGGTGGGTGCTTCTTAAGTTGATCACGTGACTTATATGAATTCTTTATTTCCTTGTTTTACAGAAAAAACATGGAAAAAAAATGGACAGCGATAGCAACATTGACAATAAAGTGGTCGCGAAAAAAAACTTTAATTCAGAAACGTTTTAGAGACGTTATTAAGGGAGGATTGACAACGCCTGTTCATTATAGAAAAAATAGACGTGGTCTCTAGATCCATTGGTCTCATAAATCGTTGTATGAGGCCACGATGAAAGATTCCACTCTGATAGACTAAGGACATCACAAGCGGTATGCCCGCCGTGCGCTGGAGGTGAGGAGGAGGTGACACCTCCTCCATCCATTAGGAAACAGAGGCAGGTGTGGAACCCCGTACAAAAGCGGGCAGCATTGCCGTCTTTGGGAAATAAATTTGCGATGCGCCACATGTACATCCCCCAATGAACGCGGTGCGAATGAGCCCTAAGTGACAGTGAGTTATAAGTTTACCAGGTAATGCCTACAAGATATTGTTAGGGTACATTCACATGACGTATGCTCGCTTGGAACATGCGTCTCAACAACGTGTACACAAGAGCCATTTCAGGACCGCCAAAGGTCGCAAAGTCCCAGAAACCAAGATTGAAAGCCAACAGAAGGGACAATCCTCCATTCCACAAAAAGCTGAGCCTAGTACCAGATATAGTAAGTGATTCCAGACTTGTAGGGGCTCTTAAATATTCATACAGCCAGGGCCATGCAGAACATACTTGCCTCTGACTATACAACGGCGCATAGTAGCAGGAAACAGGCAGACAGCAACTACACAATGAAATGTTGTCCAGAAGTGATAGACTGCACTTTTTTTTCTTTTAGAATGTTGCATAAAACTTTTACAATTTCATGCTGTTCTTTATAGAAAATATTATCGTATATGTATTATTAAGTTCGGTTAACAGTATTTTTTAATTTCAGAGCACTTTAATATGTTTTTGTGGGTGACAACTGTACTGAACCTAAATCAGCAGAATGGTATTACACAAATGATTTTCCTAAGCATGTGCCAAAGCAATAAAAGGGCCAATTAAAGGCTACTTTACAAGATTAAACCTTAAATCTTTTATTATAACAAGCTTATTATCTCGAGTAAAAGTGCACTGGCCAATAAATGTGCTGTTTGACCACTGATATAATGAGAAGGTAGCAAAGATGGGATGGACACTGAGGCTCACTGGTTAGCACTGTTGCCATGTAGAATTGGTGGTACTAAGATGTTCCTCCCTAAAGGGTGGTTGCTCCAAGTTTTTAAATGACAACAAAGTATTTGGGGGGGTCGTCGTGATCATGTGAACCGACCCCCCCTTGATATGGAGCAGGAGGGAGTTGGAAATTGTGCAGCATATCCTGAACAATTCTTCACCTGCTTGAACAGCCACTTTGAGATAGGACCCCTGTTCAGAATTACTGAGATCCCGTCATCAGTGGGTGTTGTTGTCAGTTGGACCAGGACGAGTCGCCTTGTTATTCCCTACACTTTGGCTTTACGGGCCATGTGACATCCATGTCATTCCTCTTTTTGTCGATGCCCCTGTCTATGGTGGATGGTTAGACCACCTCTCCTTAGGTGTAGAGGATGTCCCAAGTCTATGTGATGGTAGAACCCCTCTCCTCGAGTTGTAGAGGATGCCCCCTGTCTATAGGTGATGGTAGACCTCCTCTACTCTAGGTTGTAGAGGATTTGCCACTGTCTATGGTGATGGATAGAACCCACCTCTCCTCTCGTTAGGGATGTCCCCTGTCTATGGTGCTGGTAGAACCTACTCTCATCTAGTGTAGAGGATGTCACCTGTCTATGGTGATGGTAGAAACCAACCTCCCTTAGGTAGAGGATGACCCCTGTCTTGGTGATGGTGAACTGCCTATCCCTAGGTGTAGAGGATGCCCCTGTTTATGGTGATGGTAGAACCTCTCTCTCTAGGTGTAGAGGGATGCCCCCGGTTTATGGTGATGGTAAACCTCCTCTCTCTAGGTGTAGAGGATGCCCCCTGTCTTATGGTGATGGGAGAACCACTCTCCTTAGGTGTAGAGGATGCCCCCCTGTCTATGGTGATAGTAGAACTCCCTCATCTAGGTATAGAGGATGCCCCTTTGTCTATGGGATGATAGATCCATCTCTCCTCTAGGTGTTAAAAGGATTGCCCACTTGTCTATGGTGATGTAGAACTCTGGCCTCTCTCAGAGTGTAGAGGTGCCCCATGTCTATGTGATGGTAGAACCCACTCTTCTCTAGGTGTAGGGATGCCCCTGTCTATGTGATGGTTAGAACCCTCCTCTAGGTGTAGAGGATGCCCCTGTCTATGGTATGGTAGCACCACGATCCTCTAGGTGTAGAGACTGCACCCGGTTATATGGTGCTGGTAGAAACCTCCTCTATTTGAGGTGTAGAGGATGCCCCCTGTCTTGGTGATGGTATAACCAACTCTCCTTGGTGGGTAGAAAGATGCCCCCGTCTATGGTGATGTTTAGAACAATTCTCCTCTAGGTGGAGAGGATGCCCCTGTTCTATGGTATTAGTAGAACCACTCTACTCAGGGGTTAAGGATGCCCTGTCTATGGTGATGGTAGAACCACCTTCTCTCTGGTGTAGAGGGGGATGACCATGTCTATGTGATGGTAGAACTGCCTATCCTATTATCGGGGTAGAGGATGCCCCTGTCTATGGTGAAGGTTAGAACCACCTTTCCTCTAGGTTGGAGAGGATGCCCCTGTATATGGTGAAGGAATAACCCCTCTCCTCTGGATTGTTATGTAAGAGGATGCCCCCTGTCTATGGGATGTAGAAACCTCTCCCCTCGAGAAGTAGAGAAGGTAGAACCACCTATCCTCAGATGTAGAGGAGTCCCCTGTCTATGGTGATGGGGGTAGAAACTCCTCTCCTCTAGGTGTAGGGATGCACCCCTGTCTATGGTGATGGTAGACACTCCTCTCCTCTAGGTGTAGAGGATGCCCCCTGTCTATGGTGATGGTAGAACCTACTCTCCTCTAGTTGAGAGGATGCCCCCTGTCTATGTGATGTAGAACCTCCTCTCCTCTAGGTATAGAGATGCTTCCCTGTATGGGGATGGTAGAACCTCCTCTCCTTGGACGGTAGAGAATGTCCCCGGTTATGGTGAGTTAGAACCTTCTCTCCTTCTAGGTGAGAGGAGCCCCCTGTCTATGGTGATGGTAGAACATCTCTCTCCTCTAGGTATAGAGGATGCTCCCTGTCTATGGTTGATGGGTAAGAACTCCTCTGCCTTTGGATGTAGAGGATGCCCCTGTCTTATGGTGATGGTAAACCTCCTCTCTAGGTGTAGAGGATGCTCCTGGCTATGGTGATGGTAGAACCTCCTCCTTTGGATGGTAGAGGATGTCACCCTGTCTATGGTGATGGTAGAACCCGCCTCTCACTGGATGTAGAGGATGTCCCCTGTCATGGTGATGGTAGAACATCCTCTCCTATGGATTGTAGAGGAGGTCCCCGTCATGTGATGGTAGAACACCTCTCTCTAGGTGTAGAGGATGGTCCCCCTGTCTATGGTGATGGTAGAAACCACTCTACTCTAGATTTAGAGGATGTCCCTGTCATGTACTTAACCATCTTTACCTTGGTTTCCTCTGCACTTGTAGTAGGTCCAGCGTGTCCTACCATACATTTGGTTCCCAAAATTAACATAAAATATTTCCCTGTGTGGCATGGACCGTGCGTTGCAATCTAGGTCCTATCGAGGATAATATTTGCTCTAATAAACATCCCCGTAATTAGCACAACATCTTAGCATGTAGGAATCGGTTTGCATGTTTGGATATGTGCACTGGTTCTCCCAATGGTACATCTAGGGCCGTTGGTGTATGTATAGCACATATACTGTTCCCGGAAGATGATTTCCATCTTTCCAGTCTCTGGAGCACCAGGTATGTAAATAAAGTACCAGTCGAGAGCACTGCCTGTTGCTATGCCACAGCACAAACATATTCTGGAAGAGCCTTGCAAACACAGCACGTGAATAATATGTTCCTCCCAACATATTGGAAGAGATCACTGTAATCAATTATTATAGCTGAAGTGGTAGTCATGGCAATAGATTGTCAAATTATGTTACAAATTATGGTGGGATTTGGTGCGTATTCAGTTTGGTGAATTACGTTAAATAAATAAGGGGGGCATTTAGAGATTATAACTAAGGAGTCTCCAGCCAATCCAATCATCGTAAAATTACCTATAACGGATTTGTAACAAAAAGTATGATGAGAAATTGAGTTGTAATGTGTGGACCTCAATAAACATTTCTTCCAAGTGTGACTGTACATTCCAACGGAAAGTTAATATGGCCTGAGAAGGGCAGTCATTGGAAACGTTGCCATTCCTTAAAAATACTCAAGGTGCTGTTTCTTTTTTAAAATTAAAATGGACTGTAAAGCCAAAAAAAATAATCCAAGTAAATAATTAATGCTAACGGGTTTTAAAGGGAACCTGTCATATGCTTATAAAAACTTACTGGATTTTAAAAGTGGACCTGGTACTTGCCAGCAAAATGCAATCCAGTTACGGGGCATCGGAGTCCTTCTTTCGGTTGTGTCAGCATCATTATCTCCTCATTGCTCTCACAGCTCTCAAGCTTACCACTTTCCTTCCACCCTCCTATGCCAAACATGAGCTGACCCTGTGCTGCAAGCAGTTCTGTTAGTCATATGGCCTGAGGGAGGAGAAGAAAGGGGGAGGGTAGAGCAGAGAGGAGATAATAATGATGACTCAAGGACTCAGGCAACCCCAGGACTCAATGCAGTTTACTGACGGAGCCGGGTATGCTTTATGCCCTTTAAAAGTGAGTGGAACAAGTGCAATTAATTATAAAAAGCCGGATTGAAATGAGTATTAAAAATGCCATGGGAAAACCTGATAAAAAATGTGAAGCTTCATATGGCAGGTTCCTTTAAAGGAATACAAATATTGCACACCTTAATACACAAATTAAACAGTTAAAAAGTAGTTGTATGTCCATTTAATTTTAAAAAGAACAGCACCTTGAGTAATTTTTAGGGAAATGGCACGTTTCCAATGAAGTGCCCTTCTTCAGGCCAATTTAAATTTCCGTTGGAATGTTACAGTCACACTTTGAAGAAATGTTTTGAGGTCCACACATTACAACTCATTTCTCATCATATTTTGTTACAAATCGTTATAGGTAAATTTTACGATATGGATTTGGATTGGCTGGAGACTCCTTAGTTATAAATCTCTAAATGCCCCCCTTATTTATTGTAACGTAAATTCACCCAAATGAAACGCACCAAATCCCACATAATTTGTACACATAATTTACAAATCTATTGCCAGGACTACCACTTCAGCCCCTATAATAATTGAGTAAGAATGATCTCTTCCCATATGTTGGAAGGAACATATTATTCAAGTGCGTGTTTGCAAGGCTCTTCAGGGAGGATAAGACAGAAACAATTAAGAGGTCCCTCTGGCGACACAATTGGATGACACCTGAGCAATCTGTCCCGTACAATTACAGCCAGCAGATTATTTCTGTCATTCCTTCTAACATAATCCATCCAGCATTCCTCTCTACTTGCCTCATGGCAGATTTCACTTCAGCACAAAAGAGATTTTTTTTCCCCCTCTCTTACATAAGGAGATGTTTGCTGCCCAACAACAGGCGCTCTCACATTGAACACTGTATATTAACACCATTTGCAGGGGTGGAGCTGCCTCCGCACAAACTACACAATATTGGAGAATACAAGCTAGAGAAATACAAAGGATTTCACAACAAAAACTTTCAAAAGTTGAAATGTCCAAAAAATCTGTTTGTGACTAATGAAAAAAATGTAAAAAAAAAAATTGTATAAAACTCTTACATTAATATTCAGCTGTTTTATCTATTTAGATCCAATGAAGACCCATTTACTTTCTGGTGACAAGTGAAAGATCTTCACCCCTTGCTTTAATTTGTAAATCTACCCACATGGTTCGGTTATTTTACACCAAGCACACCTACACACTGGTGTGTGTCCTCTAAAACAGGATCTGTTCTTTCCTTATCTTCTAATGGACTCATTTTGGGGAAAAGTGTATTTAAAATTATGCAAATGAGTCTCAGGGGTTCTTGTCTTGCTAATCCATTGCCTAATTATACCACATCTCTATCGGCACTGTTACCTTTCCTCCTCTTCCTAAGCCAGAGAGCTAGAGACACTAGAGCCAGAAGGGGCCTATTTAATGTAGGCAGGAGCACCTGAGGCTCATTTGCATCATTTTAAAGATGATTTTTTCGCCAAAACGAGTGCATTGATGCTAAACAAAGAATGATCCTGTTTCTAGGGATACACACCAGCATGTAAGTGAATTTGGTGTCAATTATCGGCGAAAGTGGTCCTTCAATTACCATCACTTCCAGGACAGGCAGCAGTGCAAACATCTAAAAAAGGATGGAAGAATCTGGAGATATGGAGTATATAACAGAAGAAGAAAAATCCTTTACGTTACTAGTCACTGCTTGTTTCTGTTGTTGTAGGTGAAAAAATGATACAATTTTCCAGTGCACTTCCTGTATCAATTCCTCCAGTTTCTAGATCTCTGCTTGTGTCATTCTATGGAAAGCTTCTATGTTAACTTTAGTGGATGGAAACTATCCATAGTCACAAAGGTGCACGGCTCATTATATCACAGAGAGTAATCGAGCTGTGCGTTATAAATGAGCCGTGCACCTGTGTGACCATGCTCAGATTTCTATCCACTGGAAGTAATAGAATGAAGCTTTTTGTTAGAGAATGACAGCAAGCAGAGATCTAGAAAAGTCATGAGGAATTTGATACAGAAGGTATATTTTTTGAAAATTGTATAATTTCAATTTTTAAACAATAACTTCATTTGAGGAGATGGGACTACCCCTTTAAAGACATCAATTTTACAGATGACCCCTAATTAACAGACCCCTTGCCCGCTGTGATCTCTGGTGAAGTCTCTGGATGTTACTTTAGCCTCAGGCGCTGCAATAATCAGCTGTAATGTATCTGTAATGAAGCTTTATTGATAATCCTGTTCCCATTATCAGCAAAAATGTTGTAATCCAATTGTCACCTGGGGCAACAATTTTTTTTGTCTGGAGTAAAATTCTAAAAATATACCTGTTTCAAATTACATCAAATTCAACTTAAGGAAAATCTACCACGGGGATTCAGGATTGTACACCAAGAAACACTGACATACTGGCACGTACCACCATGCTGCCTGCTAGGTCTATGGTAGCAGTGAATGCCCGCCGTGTGTGAACCAAAATAAACACCAGTTTAGATGGACTCAGAGATACGCTCCATGTTAATCTGTTATTGAAAGCTGCGTGGCTCCGCTGCAGATCATGAAAGGAATCATTGCTACTTGAATGGTTTTCCTAAGATAATGTAATGTATCTGCTAACTGTTGTTGTTTATCGGCAGCTTGTTGGCTATATAAAATGTACGGTGTGTGAAACTGGATGCAGCCCTGAGTCTAGTGGTTTATTGCATTTTTTTTTTTTAGGGCCCCTACAACCAGATTCAGGATTGTAAACCAAGCACACTGACATACTGGTGTGTGCCCCCTTGCAGGATCTGCTCTTCTTTTAGCTTCCTAGGACCTGTTTTTTTTATGGAAAAAAAGTTTTTATGAATAGCAAATGAGCGAGGAGCTCCAGGTTACCTATGTCTCGGTGGAGACATATTTGCATAATTTTAAAACCTTTTTTTAATAAAAGCAAGGTCTAAGAAGCTAAAGAAGAGCAGATCCTGGCAGAGGGGACACGCACCAGTATGTCAGTGTGTGGGTGTACAATCCCGATACTGGTTGTAGGGCCCATAAAAAATGCAATAAACCACTAGACCTCAGGGCTGATACCAGTTATCAGCACACCGTACATGTTAATAGCCAACAAGCTGCCGATAAACAACAATGTTAGAGATACATTACTTATCTTAGGTAAACCAGTTGCAAGTAGCATGATTCCTTTCAGTGATCTGCCGACGGAGCCGCGCAGCTCTCAATGACAGATTAACATGCGGAGCGTATCTCCGATTCCATCTAAACTGGTTTATTTTGGGTTACACACGGCGGCATTCACTGCTACCTAGACTAACAGGCGCGTGTATACTGACAGCGAGAATGGAGGAAATACTTATTTTTTTGCTGGACTCCGTTAGCAGCTAACTACCTTAGATCCCCTGGCACACAAGATGGATGTCCCTGCTCTGCTCTTAGCTCGTATTCAGCCTATGGCATATTAGTTCTGTCACCTCTAACATATCCACCAGCTCCTGCTCTACGTGCCTCATGGCAGCTTACTCTCACGCACACGAGAAAAAAATGATTTTTGTTTTCCCCCTCTTACATAGGAGTTTTTGGCTGCCCAACAACAGGCGCTCTCACATTGACATGTATTATACAACCATTTCAGGTGAGATGCTGCCCCCGCACAAACTACACAATATTGGAGAATCATCTTAGATACAAAGGATTCACAACACAAAACTTTCAAAAAAGTTGATGAGTCTCAAAATCATGATGTTGACTAATGAAAAAAATTTAAAAAATTGTTATAAAACTCTTACTAAAATTTCACTGTTTTATCTATTTAGACTCAATGAAGACCCATTTTCTTTTGGTGAACAGTGAACGATCTTCACCACCTTCTGCTTTAAGTTTAAATCTACAATGTGATTCGGTTATTTTCACAACCAACAGCACACCTACCACAACGTGGTGTGTGTCCTCTAAAAGGATGTTCTTTCTCTATCTCTAATGACTCTTTTGGGGAAAAGTGTATGATAAATATTGCAAATAAGTCTCAGGGTCTCCTTGTCTTGTAATCCATCTGCCTAATTAATACCACATCGGTTATGCGGCACGTTTACCGTTCCTCTCTTCCTAAGCAAGAGAGCGTCACATCATTAATAGCAGACCTAGCAGACAGAAGGGGCCTATTAATGTAGGCAAGGAGCACCGATGCTCATTTGCACATCATTTTAAAAGATGATTTTATCGCCAAAACGAGTGCCTTGATGCTAAAAAACAAAGAATGATCCTGTTTCTCGAGGGATACCACCAGCATGTACAGTAATTTGGTGTCAATAATTCGGGCGAAGTTGGTGCCTTTCGATGTCCATTCCACTTCCAGGACAGGCCGCAGTGCAAAGCATCTAAAGAAGGAGGAAGTAATCTGAGATATTGAGTAATATTAACACGAGACGAAAAAAATCCTTTAAACGTTACATATGTACGCTGCTTTGCTGTATGTCGTGATATGGTGGAAAAAAATGATACAATTTTCCAGATGCACGCCTGTATCAATTCGCTCCTAGTTTTCTAGATCTCTGTTGCGTCATCTATGGTAAAGCTTAGTTAACTTCTTAGTGGATGGAAATTATCCATAAGTCACAAAGTGTGCAACGGCTCATTATTCACAGAGAGTAGTACATCAGAGCTTTGCGTTATTTAATGAAGCCGTGCACCTGTGTGAACCATGCCTCAGAATTTCTCTCCACTGGAAACTAAGAATGAAGCTTTTTTTGTAGAAGAAGACAGCAAGCAGAGATCTAGAAGAAAAGTCATGAGGAGTTGATACGACAGGGATATTTTTGAAATGTATAACCTTTCATTATATTAAACAATACATCTTAATTTTGAGGAGATAGGACTACCCCTTTAAAAGACATTCAAATTTACAGATGACCACCCTCATTTAACAGACCCCCTCTGCCAGCTGTTTCGATCTCTGGTAGAAGTCTCGGGATGTTACTTGCAAAGTAGCCGTCAGGCTGCAATAATCAGCAGTTGAAGGATGTCTGTCATGAGCTTTATTGATTCCTTGTTACCATTAACGCAAAAATGTTGTAATCCATTGTCCTGGGGCAACAATTTTTTTTGTCTTGAGTAAATTCTAAAATTACCTCAGTTTCAAAATCCAACAATTACAATTCCTTAAAGTAAATCTACCACGGGGATATTCAGGATTGTAGCACCAAGAAACGACATACTGGCACGTACCCCCTGCGCCTGCTAGTTCTATGGGTAGCAGTGAATGACGCCGTGTGTGAAACCGGAATTAGCACCGGACGCCGAAGCAGCGGGAGAGACGAAACAACGTACACCCCAGCCTCGAGACCCCAACCTACACACAGTTTCGCATTTTTGGGACAAAATCAGAGATACGCCTCCATGTTAATCGTTATTGAAAGTGCGCGTTCTCTTCCCTTGCAGATCCACTGAAAGGAATCATGCTACTTGCTAACTGGTTTTCCTAAGATAATGTATGTATCTGCTAACATGGTTGTTGTTTATCGGCAGCTTGTTGGCATATAATAGCCAAACAAGCTGCCGATAAACAAACACATGTTAGCAGATACATACATTATCTTAGGAAAACCAGTAGCAAGTAGCAATGATTCCTTTCAGTGATCTGCAGCGGAGCCACGCAGCTTTCAATAACAGATTAAATGGAAGGTATCTACTGATCCATCTAAACTGGTGTTTATTTTGGGTTCACACACGGCAAGGACAATTTCACTGCTACCATAGAACTAGCAGGCAGCATGGGGGTACGTGCCGTATGTCATGTTATTGGGTTACAATCCTGAACACTGTGGAGACCTTAGTGAATGGAAATAAACAGTGGATGCTAATCTTTAATCCTGAATCCCCTGGTAGATTCCTTTAATTGAATTGTATGCTAATTTGAAACAGTATATTTAGAATTTACTCCAGACAAAAAAAATGTTGCCCCCAGGACAATTGGATTACAACATTTTGCTGTATAATGGGAACAAGGATTATCAATAAAAGCTTCATACAGATACATTACAGCTGATTATTGCCGGCCTGAGGCTAAGTAACAACCAGAGACTTCACCAGAGATCACAGCGGGCACGAAGGGGTCTGTTAATTAGGGGTCATCTGTAAATTTGATGTCTTTAAGGGTAGGCCCATCTTTCAAATTAAGATTATGTTTAAATAATGAAAAGTTATACAATTTTCAAAAAAATATACCTTCTGTATCAAATTCCTTCATGAATCTTTCTAGATCTCCTGTCGCTGTCATTCACAAACAAAAGCTCATTCATTTTATTAATTCCAGTGGATAGAACATGAGCATGGTCACACAGGTGCACGGCTCATTATAACGCACAGATAGATTACTCTCTTGATATAATGAGCCGTGCACCTTTGTGCTATGGATAATTTCCATCCACTAGAAGTTATAACATGAGCTTTTCCCTGATGACGCAAGCGTCAGCTAGCCCAATGGAGGATTGATCAGCGGAATGCACTGGAAAATGTTCATTTTTCACCTCACAACAAAAACAGCAGTAACAGCATATGTAACGTAAAGGATTTTTTCTTCTTTGCTGTTAACTATACTCCATATCTCCAGATTCTTCCATCCTTTTTTAGATGTTTGCAATGCTCCTGTCCTGGAAGTGATGGTAATTGAAGGACCAACTTTCGCCCGAATTATTGACACCAAATTCACTTACATGCTGGTGTGTATCCCTAGAAACAGATCATTCTTTGTTTAGCATCACAATGCACTCGTTTTGGCGAAAAATCACACTTTTAAAATGATTGCAAATGGCCTCAGGTGCTCCTGCCTACAATAAATAGGCCCTTGGCTCTAGTGTCTGCTAGCTCTCTGGCTATAGAAGAGGAGGAAAGGTAAACAGTGCCGATAGAGATGTGGATAATTAAGAAGATGGATTAGCAAAGACAAGAGAAGCCCCTGAGACTCATTTGCATAATTTAAATACACTTTTCCCCAAAATGAGTCCATTAGAAGATAAGGAAAAAGAACAGATCCTGTTTAAGAGGACACACACCAGTGTGTAGGTTGCGTTGTGTAAAATAACCGAATCCATGTGGGTAGATTACAAAATTAAAGCAGAGGGTGAAGATCTTTCACTTGTCACCAGAAAAGTAAATGGGTCTTCCTTGGATCTAAATCGATAAACAGACTGAGAATTTAATACGTAAGAGCTATATAAAATGTACGGTGTGCTGATAACTGGATGCAGCCCTGAGTCTAGTGGTTTATTGGCATTTTTTTTTTTTAGGGCACCTACAACCAGGATTCAGGATTGTAAACCAAGCACACTGACATACTGGTGTGTGTCCCCTCTGCCAGGATCTGCTCTTCTTTTAGCTTCCTAGGACCTGTTTTATTTATGGAAAAAAAAAGGTTTTATGAATTATGCAAATGAGCCTGAGGAGCTCCAGGTTCCATATGTCTCGATGTAGACATATTTGCATAATTTTAAAACCTTTTTTTTAATAAAAGCAAGGTCAGTGTGCTTGGTGTACAATCCCGAATCCTGGTTGTAGGTGCCCTATAAATATGGCACTAACCCACTAAACTCAGGGCTGCATCCAGTTATCAGCACACCGTACATTTTATATAGCAAACGTATGCATCAGATGGGGTGTCATAAGATTAGTTCCAGAGAGAAACGCCACGTTCTGCTTATTTACAGGTGCAGAATCCTACAACACAGCATGGAACGGCGTAAATCTCACCCCAACAAATGCTAAATATTTCAATCCCAGGAAAATCTTCTTCTGCAGTTGATATTACTGTTTAGTGATACACCAGACTCAGAACTTAGGGAAATTGAACAACTTTTGCAATGCAACATTTTTCATAAATAAGAGTCTTAACTGTTTTTTTGCACTACAGGTGGTCCCCTACTTAAGAACACCCGACTTACAGATGACTCCTAGTTACAAAAGGACCTCTGGATATTGCTAAATTACTCTACTTTATCCTTAGACTACAATAATCAGCTGTAACAGTTATCACAGGTGTCTGCAATTAAGAAATATTACCAATCCTGGTTCTTATGACAACTCAACATTTTTAAAATCCAATTGTCACAGAGACCAAAAAAATTCTGGCCGGGGTTATAATGATAAAATATACAGTTCCGACTTACGTACAAATTCAACTTGAGAACAAATTCAACTTGAGATCAACTTGCCTGTAGATCTAAAAACATGCACATTTTTAAATAACAAAGCCGCCATTATTGACACGGATTCGGAGACCTTGTAGCTTGGAGATATCTAATATTCAACATTTGAACAAAACTGCAACAGACCCGTTGTACTTAATGTAGAAGACAGAATTTTTTTTCCCAATGGTGATCTGTCTTGTAGTTGCCAACATTCCCATGGTTGTCAGAAAATTTCTGTAACAATCCCAACAAATTCAGTTCGTACTGCGCTCAAAAGTAAATGTTATCTAGTGGGTTCACGGACCCCCAGAGACGCCAGAATTTTCAAGCGAGCAAAAAGTCTGTCTGTATCAATATCTCTCTGTACATAAAGAATTTCTTTATATCTTTTCTTTTCTTTATTTATTTCTTAATAAATTTTACTTTATATCAGGTGCTAAACTTAAACATGGTGTAAAATGTTGCATTATGGTTCAGAATCGGAAGTCGTATCTAATTAGTCACGGGGTTGGGTTATATTACTAGATGAAATAGTTATAGTGTAACTAAACATTTGCAGCAAATGTTTTTTTTTTCACTAAAATGAATACAGTAGGTGATAATAGCATACTTTTTAATGGACTTTATTATGTACAGGAGCGTCTGTGTCCTTAAATCTGCTTCTTGCTCATGTATTGAGCAGTATATCTTCTGAGGGTCATCCACTTCAGATAGATAAGGAGGCTAAATATTTACTTTTTCCATACCCACAGAACATTTCCCTTGAGGATTCAGTTCTCTGAGGTGATTAGCCTATCCGGGACTGTCTGTAAGGAGTTAAGTCACTTTATCAGGTTCCTTCATCTCTCAGCTGTTATTGAATACAGGACAAAAAGCTGATTTACGCAAACTTCTTATATAAAAAAAATGTCAAAAGTTTAATATCTGCTTTTTTTTTCATTTTAGTAGAGAACCCTTCTATTTACCAATGGCTGGTTCACAATTGGTAGATTTTGTCGCTCTCATAAGGAAATTACGTCAGCAACACATGGCGACAGCATCCAATGGACTTCATCCACTAGACTATAATGAAGTCCACATGCATCAGTAGGGACACTCCACTTAGATACAATGTACACTTTTGGAAAAAATTATTAGACCCATAGACCTTATTATTTTATCTTGATCTTGATCAGAGATTACTGTGATGAAGTCATATCAGCTGGGGAGAGATTTACTTTTTAATTTTAGTGAATTATGACTTAACCCATTGGGAAGCGTAACATTATTTATCTATTTTTCAGAGATTTTTAGGGTCCATAATTTGACTTAAATTAGCGCTACCATAAATTCTATATTTACTGTAGCATTTTTTGACAAAATTGTAGCCTAGGTTTTAGTAGAAGCTGCCTATCCAGTGAGATCAGGGTCAACTCCAGGTTTCAGGAGGCCACTGGGCGACAGAGCCTTAGTAGGCCCATTGGAGTGAACTTATAGCAGCATTAAAAATTCAGAAGCTAAAACAGTCTCCTGTTCCCTAGTTTATTATACCAAACAGCCCCCTCATGGTTATTTTACAGAAGCCCCTCTTACACCCTATGGATTCATTAGATATAGCTCCCCTCACCCCCATGGATTCCTTATACACAGCCCGGACATGCACAGTGCTGGCGCCAGCCCTTTGTGAGATAGCCTCAGCCTGTGGGAGCCGGGATGGGGCCACAGTATCCTGTAGGGGTGTAACAAGAGGGGGTAAGAAGTTGTGGTTGCAACCGGGCCCAGGAATCTTTGGAACCAATAAGGTTTTTTATTTTGCAATGAAACATTATAGTTTGGGAGCCTGGTACATATTGTGCAATGGGGTCCAAGTTACACCACTGGTTGTGTGCATTACCTCCAGTTACACCTGGATAGATGCCATTACCACCAGTTACACCTGGATAGATGCCATTACCACCAGTTACACCTGGATAGATGCCATACCACAGATTACGCCTGAGTAATGCCATTACCAACCAGATATCCTGGATAGATGCCATACCACCAGATATGGCCTGAATAGATGCCATTACCACCAGTACGCCGGGATAGATGCCATTACCACCAGATTTACACTGGATAAGATACACTACCTGGATAGATGCCATTACCACCAGATACGCCTGGATAGATGCCATTACCACCAGATACGCTTGGATAGATGCCATTACCACCAGATACGCCTGGATAGATGCCATTGCCACCAGATACACCTGGACAACTGGATAAGACCCATTGGCATCTGGACACAACAAACACTTAGAGAGGTAATGAAGAGACCCCATCTCTGATTTAGGCTGAGTGGCCATACTGGTCATCACCAAGCATTCCCAGAAATAGACTCATAAAACAATTAATACTGTATACTTTTTTTCTTCCATAACCTGTAAAAAGTTCTGTAACTGTACCATGAATGGGTTAAAAATAAAGTAATAAATCTGCAGTAAAATATACAAAAAAAAAATTTGAATCCAAACTTTACATAAGAGTTACAAAATATAAAGATTTCCAAACATCGCGGACGGCCTTAATTCGCACCAGACCTCGGCGATTTGTTTACGTCTCTAATTCCCAACGCAGGGTGATAAGTAACACTCACTTTCCATTCTCCTGTCAGAATCCCATCCATTCCCATAAAACTAACCTGAGCCGAGCCCGCAGAGATTACAAGACCTAGGAAGAAATGGACTCCGCAATGTTTAAGTTCAGGAAAGAAATGTCTCCGCTATACAAAAAGACGTAAAATATAACCTGAGATCGCAGCCGGGTCCAGGAATCCCAGGAGTTATATTCCCCAGACATTCGGTATCTCTCCTACAATGTTTTCTGTCATCTGTGTTTTATCCCAAGTACTAAAGAGCAGCGATTTAACCAAACAGTGCATGCCCCTTGGCCTCGGTGAGCAAATACTGTCATTGGTAATGATAGTGCGTAAGGCGTTCATCTGCGTGTGCCTTTCCCTGGTGCCCACAGCCCTCTGTTCCTTCCTTTCCACTTCTCCGCAGCATAATAAAGTGTGACGTCCCAAAGCAATCTTTGAATTTCGACCACAGAATTTTTTTATTCTCGCTTTCCTTTCTTACTTCTTATTACCACGATCACATGACCAGCAGGGGGCGCCAAGCCAACTCTGTAAAATGACAAGGGAGTTTTCCTCCACTGTCACTGTCTTTCCTAGCTGATTCGCTGCTCCCTCCTACACACCCCCCCGATAGCATGACCTCACTGCCTACTGCGAATTTGGATTTCCACATCAGGCGGAGAGGCTGAGGCCCTGCAGCTGTTGTAGGACCATAAGTCACAGCAAAACCAAACAGCTGCTGCACACACTCCAAAAATGTCCCGTTACTGTCTCCAACAGAAAATGTCATACAATGGAATAGTTTGCTATGTTTATTAAACTGTCGCCACATGATGTCATGTATGTGCTTACTTGTGTGTTTAGATACTGTACAGATAGATAGATAGATAGATGATAGATAGATAGATGATAGATAGATAGATGTGCTTCAAAAAGGTGGCTAGTCCACCGAAACGTCGCAACATGGGATAAAAAAAACACCCTGTTTTTATATTAATCAATAATAATTCCTTTATTTCTATAGCGCACACAGATTACGCAGCGCTGCACAGAGCTTTTCAGATGAGTCCCTGTCCCCAATGGGGCTCACAATCTAATCAACCTACCAGTATGTTTTGGAGTGTGGGAGGAAACTGGAGGACCTAGAGGAAACCCATGCATGGAGAGAACATATAAACTCTTTGCAGATGTTGATCCTGGGACTTGAACCCAGGACCCCAGCGCTGCAAGGCTGTAGTGCCAACCACTAAGCCACCGTGCTGCCCAATAGATGGCCTGGGGAAGGTGTGTTACACCAAAACGTCGCCATCTCAAAATAAATTTTCACTGAAACCTGGAAGTTCTGCTAGTTTTTCCTACTTTTTTTTTTATAAAAAGAGGTTTATTCCTGAAAACCCACGGATTTGCACCCAGCCTCATTGGTTACACAGCTGCTGCCTTGGAGTTTCACACTTCTAGATAGTTATATAGATAACATAAAAAAGGAAATAGATACATCAATAGTAGTCAGATGTTACAATGGGGCACATTTATCATAGCGCCAGCAAAGGTTGGTGTCTCCAGCCCCCGTCACCGGATGGATTTATCAGGAGTAGAGATGAGCAGACCCAACATTCAAGTTCAGACTGACCCGGAAATACTGCCTGATTGGTGGCTGAATAGCCAATCTGGCAAATACATGCCCCGAGCAATTAGCTATGACTATGTTTGGCTAGTGGTATCCCACAGGCCAATCATAGTGATGGATAGTTAATAGGGGCGTGAATGCGCTGCATGCGTGAAAGGTTTTTGGTCTGACCTGGTGTAGATATTGTAGATAGATAAGTAACTTAGATAGATAGATATAAAAGGAAATCTACCATCTAAATCCATCATGATAAACCAGAGACACTTACCCCTAGATCCAGGCATCGTGACTGTGGTAATCTTCTTATATTTGTTATCCATGGCCTCCTTCCTTCTAAATTAAACTTTTTAAATTATGCTAATAAGCCCGAATGAATGATGCTGCAAGAAAGGGGTGTTATGAGTTTGTTGGAATTGGAATTAGGGGGCAATCTAAGTGGGGAGTTAAATAAGGGAGAATTATGTGAGTGGGGGGCCAGTAGCAGGGGTAATATATAGTCTGTGGGGGCAACAGGGAGGGTGCTTTATACAGTGAGGTGGCCACAGGTGGGAGTATTGTACTATCTCGGGACAACTAAAGCAGTTGGGGTAGAACAAAGTACTTTGGGTCACCCGGTATCTTGACTATTTACACCTTTTTCATTTTCCTCACTTTTCTCATCATTCAATATGATGTTCATGCTATTGGTATATACAGCCCTAATATACTCTTACCTTTGTTCTAGCTCTACAAGTACTTGGCCCGATGCTCTTATCTGAAATTTCCAAACTTCCTGAAAGTTTACTTGTGCAGCTAAGGCAGGAAACACGCCAGAACTTTGGAATGTTGACTGAGGTATAAAAGACTTTAAAACATAAACCAACAACAAGAGAAACTAATTACAGTAAATCCCGACATAATAGTCTTGTGATGACAATGAGAACGTGTTGTTGTATCTCCGAGTAGGGGAGGGGCTGCCAGTCAAATATACACTGGATAGGACTAGAAAAAGCTGCTGCAAAAATTCTGATGCTATTAAAAAACTGAATAAATAGTTGTCAACTACATATTCATTGTAATGCTAAATATTCATAAGACAAGATGTAAAAATTAAACATCTAAAAAGGAACTACAAAGGATTGACAAATTCTGTACAAAGACTATCGGAGATGATCACACATGGGGGGTCATTTACTAAGGGCCCGATTCGCGTTTTCCTGACGTGTTACCCGAATATTTCCGATTAGCGCCGATTGTACCTGAATTGCCCCGGGATTTTGGCGCACGCGATCGGATTGTGGCGCATCGGTGCCGGTATGCGCGCGACGGAAATCGGGGGGCGTGGCCGAACGAAAACTCGACGTATTCGGAAAAACCGCCGCATTTAAAAACTGAAAATGTGTCGCTTGGGAAGCACTTACCTTCACCTGGTCCAGCTAGGCGCGTTCAGATGATTTTCAGCGCAGCAGCTCCACCTGGTGGACGGCGGAGGAACTACCTTCATAAATCCCGTCCGGACCCGAATCATGTGCAGAGAACGCGCCGCTGGATCGCGAATGGGCCGGGTAAGTAAATCTGCCCCATGGTGTCTCTTGGCCTCGAGAAAACTATTTGTTATCACCACCAGGAAGCTTCTTTAGACCATACATTTTCCATTTAGTGTCCCCCATTTAAATAACTCATGGTTTGTTTTTTTAAAAGGATTTTAAGATTGGGTGACAGCCACAAGACCTAACATTGCATATATACAGAGGGTATCTTAATGAGTCTTCAGAAGTTTTTATTGCTTCCCTTTTTTAGTACAATAAAATTATTCCATTTATTAAATATGTGTCAATATTAAATATAAAAATAAAGATTAAATACTAAAAATAAATAAATACCATTTCGGCCTAATGCTCCTGTGTATTCATGTATCTACATGGTAACAGACTACAAATTAAACATGTGTAGTCTGATCCCACCCACTGTCATCCAAAAGTTTTCAGATAGAAACAACTATATAAATTATACTGTAAATGCTGGAGCATAGGATATCATTAAAACAAAACAAGCTTATCTGTTCTAAGGCATCATGGGATTGAGAACAGACAGGACATCTAGTAGCCATGATGGTGTCTGATCAGAGCAAAGAGAAAATTGAACTGCAGGGAAGTATCTTGGAAGTGTCTTTGACAACACTGACTACACTAATTTAATGTCAAGTTCAGGAGCTGTTGACACAAAGGGGCTCATTTACTAAGGATCCGAACGCCGCACTTTCGTCGGGTTTCCCGAATATTTCCACTTTGCACAGAATTGCCCCGGGATTTTGGCGCACGCGATCGGATTGTGGCGCATCGGCGCCGTCTTGCATGCGACAGAAATAGGGGGGCGTGCCATCAGACAACCCAACGGATTCGGGCAAACCGCAGAATTTAAAAAAGGTTTTGTGTTGCAAGATCAACTCTCACATGCACCAGGAAGAAGCAGGTGAACTCCGGCGGACCTTGGCGCAGCAGTGACACCTGCAGGAACTCAGACGCACGATCTTAGTGAATCGCGCCGGACCCGAATCCTCGTCGGACAACGCACCGCGGTATCGGGGTAAGTAAATGTGCCCCAACATGTTAAGGGGAAGTTTAGGATACAGTTATGGTAAGTAACATCTATTACAGTGAAACTCTAATTTCCGCCATAATGGGTGACAAGCAGAGTTTTAAGGAACTTATAAAAAACATGAATGGGTTAATGATATATATTTTTAATAACTGGTCTAAAATTTACATATGTACCAGCAAATGGATATTTTTAATTGTTTTAAAGAATTATTTACAAGTCACCATTACTCATTTATCTGGATATTTCCGCGTGTTTTAGTCGAGTCCTGGCAATCAGCCAAACAACACCAATAATAGCAAAGAACGATTTCTATTCCTGGAACAGAATAAAAAAAAAAAAGTTGGAAGCACAAACTTCATTTGATATAGCGGTTAAGTTGACAGTGTGCCATCTCTAATAGTAGCTGTAGTCCTTGCTAGATGTTATATACAGGTTCATTATAACATTAGACTTGGCGGTTTATATACCATAGTCACAAACCTTCTCACTGGTGAAGGGTCCTACAGAGCCTTTACCCCAAAATACTTTTGGCCCACCTGTTTTGTTAAATATTTTCACTACGAGTGACAATCGACTGGAGTAAGTATCCTTCTAGAATGGTTATTGCACAGATGTGGGCATCAAATGAAGAATAGGTTAAATTACTAACTGCGGAGTCTAAGTGTGATGTTACAAGTGGTGCAGAAAGTGAGTTAGAGATGTCCACACAACCTCTGGTGTGGCACAACACTTGCTCTCAACTCCCAGTCCCCTTTCACTAATATCAGTGAAACAAATCAGCACAGAAGGCCGACACCAACTTCTCGTTTGACATAAGCCCAGTTCATAATGGGACTATATTGAGTCAGAAAGTCAACCCCATGGTAGCATATATTTATATATATATAACTGAGACACGGACGTGGGGATTCATGGATTGAGATAAAAGAACAACGTAGGTTAAATTTTATATTTATTTGCCTTAAGGGCACACTAAACAAAATAATAGATATAAATACAGTTTAACAGAGTGAAGATAACAAGTGGACAACTAGAAGTACAAGAAATTAGTGATTCTGGTACCTTGTGCTGGACTAATTGGGAAAATACAATAAACTGCACTTGAGATCCTTTCTGCTCTTGATGATGGTAAATAGTTCCCCCAGGCAAAGACCATGATTAAAAGGGGTGTCCCGAATATATATTCAGTGTAGACCCACCCCCTAACACCCATAGGAGGGATCTAGTAAACCTCCTACCTTGTATCAGAGCCAAGACTTGGATGAGTTCTAGCTTCTCCATGTGAAGTCATAGGATCGTAGTTCTGAACTTATCAAATTTGGGTGAATATCTGGATTCCATTGAGACCATTGATATGACCCACTTAGCTTGCTCCCATTGAGAGTTCTGTAAATTTCAGTTTCCTTGTGCTTACCCAGACCCAGACCATAACTGCATACAGTCAGGTGCAGGAGGGATGGGGGGGGGGGGGGTGTAGACCCAGCAAAAACAGAACAGAAAGTCAGATTTGTTAAAATCACTGCTTGCAGACAATTTCCCTATGTTTGCATGAAAAGGTACAAGTAATCCTTTGCAGCAACTACACACAGTACTGAAATGCAGAAACACTGGAATGGAAACCAAACCCCATGGACTGAAAAGCTCTCTAATTAACCTTCCAGAGGCTGAAGAAAGCAGATTATCCATACTTTAACAGTAAATCTCATGTAATTCCCTCTTTATCATTCAAACCTTCATCTGGGGGAAGTGAATCCAGATATTCTCTAATATTCCCAAGGTTTGTTTTAATCCTAGGTGAAGACTTTCAATTCTCAATACATTGGGGCACATTTACTAATGGTCCGCAGCCACGAATCTGTCGGGTTTTTCCCGAATATTTCCGTTTTGCGCTGTATTTCACGGGATTGTGGCGCACGTGATCGATTTATGGCACAGATTTTCACGCGACAGAAATAGGGGGCGTGGCCGCCAGACAACCCGAAGGATTCAGAAAACAGCAGAATTTAAAAAGCCATTTGTGTCGCAAGATCAAGCACTCACATACACCAGAAAAAAGCAAGTGAACTCCAGCGGACCTCGGCGCAGCAGCGACACCTGGTGAATATCGGCGCATTGGACCTTAGTGAATCCCGGCAGAACCTGAATCAGCGTCGGAGAACCCGCCGCTGGATCGCGAATGGGCCGGGTAAGTAAATGCGCCCCATTGTCTATTTTTCAAGTAAAAAAAAAAGTTTCTAAAAAGGATCATTGGCTTTCTGTTAAAATTCCTGGTTGTGTGACTTTTTGGAAAGTTAGAGGGATAAGATCCACAGAGACAGTGTGAGAAGTAAACCCTTACATACAGTGGGTAAATTGAGATGTTAAAGTCTTGCCCCCGGACCCATTCTGCAACAGATCTGGCCTAATCCCAAATACTTTGTCAAAGTAACCTTGTTGGTTTTTAAACATTGGGGCAAATTTACTTACCTGGCCGATGGAGTTCACGAAAGTGAATTGTCCGATGATCATGCACTGTGCCACGATTCACTAAGATCATGCGCCCGATATCCTGCATGTGTCGCTTCCCCGCTCAGGTCCGACAGAGTGCACCTTCTTCTTCCTGGTGCATGCAAGAGCATTATCTGGCAACACAATTTGAATCTTAAATCCCGCGCTCACTCCGAATCAGTCAGATCGTCCAATGACCCGCCCCCTGATTTGTGTTGCATGAAAGCCGATGCCGCCGCGCCACAATCTGATTGCGTGCGACACAATCCCAGCGTAAAACTCTGTTAAATATATTGTCAAAGCTGCGAAAATCCCCAATACCGGTGGACAGTCTGACAAAAATGCGACCCTTAGTAAATAAGCCCCATTGTACTTCACTGTGGCAGGATCACCAGGTAGTTGACTCACCGAATAGTCCGGGTATAAGGGGGTAGTTAACCCAGGCAGGTCAAGAAATAATAAGGGGGTTAAGTTCCAGTGGTCGGGCAGAGAAGTGTCAGAGACAGGCTGAGGTCAGGGCAGGAGGCTTTCTAGTGGAATCAAGGTACAGGACAAAGGCAGGGTTGTCATGGATGGTTAGAAGAACAGGACTTTAGATTTTCTTGCATGTGAAGTTCCAGGGGTCAGGCAGAGAAGTGTCAGAGACAGGCCGAGGTCAGGGCAGGAGGCTTTCTAGTGGAATTGAGGTATTGGCCAGAGGCAGGGTTTTCATGGATTATTAGAAGAACAGGAACTTCGCTTTTCTTGCATTTTTGTAAGACCTGTTTGGAGAAATGTAAGTGTCACAGAAATTTCAGTATGTAGTGTATGTGACTACAACCGTAGGGAGTAGAGATAAAAGATGACTGGACAGATGTACAAGCACATTATGTAGGCGGAATTACGTGGGAATCAGTGACATCTGCAATGCTTTATTAAAGACATTAATATTTCGACCTATGATTGGTTAATTATTCATTTTATTGTCAATAGTTATTAACTTTATTGTTCTTTAGTCATTTCCAACACTTGGGTAAATCTGACACTGTATCCTAAAAAGCACAATGCATGTATTTTTCCTATAAAATACAGAATTCTGGGATTTCTTTCCATCTTTCATTTATACAAATGTCACTCATCTATAGCTGCAGCTGTAAACATGTGATGTGACGCTCACCTCCTATCATTAACTACTTGAACAGATGCATTAGGGTCCTGCTCCGATGACCAGCCACTTATCTGCGGTATGTACCCTCCCGCTATTGTACATTTCCTCGAAACAACCTCATTACAAAGAACACAACGTCAATGACTGGATCTATAGGTAAACAGCTGCCTCTGCATCTAAGAGGGTTAATTGAGCCCATAGAGTACATGTCTCCATTGTCCTGAAAATGTGCTGAGTTTTTATCCACTTTAATGGAAAGTAACAGGGAGACTTCTGTAGACCCATCCCTTATAGCGGGGGATGGGGTGTCAAGTATTCTGACATCTTGTTTCACCTAATAACCTGATGGAGGTGGGAACACCTAAACCTAGAGTTTCTGTTTTAATACTAAGCTTTCCCTGCTTAGTACTTGATTTGGATCTACTCTCCAGTCATGTCCAATGACACAATCACCATGTTTCCAGATTTCCTGTAAGCCCTAAGGACGTTGAACCTCACCTATTTCTCTGAAGTCACCTGCTGGTTCATTATTTGTAGGACGATATCAAAATCCATGAAGAAATATGGCCACGGAGTAACCGGGAAATAGGGTAATGCTGCCATCAAAAACTTACTGGCAAACCTCATACTACCTACCACCATACAGTACCAGCATAATACTGCCATGTAGAAAGGTAAAAGTAACCTGAGTTAAGGCCATGTTATGATTTAGCAGATGCAGTAAATCTTTAAGTTTTCAGATTAAGTGTCCTTTGAAAGGGACATATTTTTGGCCTATTAAGACAGTTGATTAGCGATTGGTGCTCATTGTTTTCAATGTTTGTGAGAGGCGATCATAGACTAGAAAACCTCTCAGTGGCAGGGGTATGTGATAAATAGAAAAATAAGGAATAATGTCCACTTACCTCCAGTGCTCCGTTCCAGGGTTGCGATCGTTGCGGTGAGCACTGTGGTCAGGGGAGCCCTACCACTTCCTATTCAGTCCCCATCAGGTAAATGGAAAGGGGTCTTTATTAGTGGAATGGAGCACCAGTGATAAGCTAATACCAAGCTAGTCTTTTTTACACCTCATTCAACCATTGAGGGGGACTACAGTTGCCTCAGAACCCTTTAATACAATGACCTAGTGCTCCATCATCTCATAAACTTTAGTTTTTACCTGGACCGCAGCGACGGTAAGTGATTGGAGAATGTTTTCCTTATGTAACTCCTTTAAATGGAATAAAAATGACTTCAGGAAGACATTACGGGTCAGAAGAAGATGACCTCCAACCTCCCAAATATACTAAGGTCACAATTTTGCTTTGGAACCTTGGGTAAAATTGCTTCAGTGAAGTTGAAGTGGATTCTAATTTATGTCTGCTTGAATTCATGGCCGAGCTTAAAGAGAACCGGTCATAAAAATTAACCCATCCAAAATAAATAATTCAATAAAAACTCACATGGGTCTGATGTCACTACTTGGGTTCAATGAGGCCCTGCATATTCATGAGTTACTTGTTTTGCTCTGCCTCCTGCTTCCTGATTGATAAGTACTACAGAACATGCTGTTGTGGAACATTGAATTAGAGCTCTGTTACATCTTTGGCCACTTTGTGTCATGTGACCAGGGTGACATAATCTAAGGTCCTGTTACATTTGCACAGTCTACCCCATGTATGTATCTGATCACATGAAATCACAGCAGCCTCCATAGAGGATGAAGTAGAAGTCAACAGAGGCATGCTGTATTCATGCCATGATATTGCCATGTGATCAGATATATACGTGGTGTACAGTTTGATAATGTTATGAGGCTAAAGGACCTGTGAAGATGTTACCCTGGTCTAAGAAGGAGCATGGGACATCGGGAGGTGTAGATGCAAGGGGCAGGTCAAGCAGAACAAGCCTTCTGTGATGCCAGGGAATATAAGTTAAAGTTGATTTATGGGGATGTGAGGGAAACAGTATTTAGCTAAAAGAAGGGGGTCAGTTAGTTAAAAGTGCTCTATAGGAACCTGCCACTTGCCGATTTAACTTAAATTTTCTATTTTATAAGTTTTTTCATATCAGTATTTTTGAACTTTGAGGTTTCTAATATTTATTAAATCTTTTAATGTTCATAATGAAGGCCATGGCCAAAATGATTCACCATCCCGTAGCTTGTGGTTGTCATTTATTTGATAGTTTATGGTGATAAGGAAGTATGATTTAAGCCATACAATGTTGAAGACTTCTGATATTCTCCTCCAATAAAACTGACCCCATACGGTAGATACAGGCCGCAATCTCGAAAACGGATATGTCAGACAATTGTTAATCAAGCGAATCCCTAACATAATAATTCCATATGATACTCTATTATCAGAACGGAGCAGTGCTTGTTATTTCCCGATCGCAGGCCTTTGTACAGCCCCGCCATCGCTAGGCGTTTATTACTAATAGCCTGTGTGCTGGAGATAAGAGGTGTCATATTGGAAGGTACATTAGTTAATCTTTAGCACCACAGAAATGCAAGTTTTAACACCATAATAAAGTTTGAGTAGTAGTAGCTTTCTGTGTGACAGGTGGTTCAAGGTAATATGCAAACAGTGACTCATAGCGACATACATCACTCGTATCCACCTCGGACATCTATTTCCGGGACTCATCAAGTTACCTTCCATATAACATGAGAGACCATTATACCTGCCGAACAGGAACAACTCCTAATCCTCCTACAATGTCCACTCCCTCCATGTTCTTACTTTGGTGTCTTCTGACAGTACAAGTTATACCACTTTATCCTATAATTTTTTTAAATATAGTTCTCTAGTATACAGGCGGTCCCCTACTTAAGAACACCTGACTTACAGACGACCCCTAATTACAAAAAGACCTCTGGGTGTCGGTAATTTACTGTACTTTATCCTTAGGCTACAATAAACAGCACAGGTGTCTGTAATGAAGCTTTATAGTTAATCCTGATTCTTATGACAACCCAACATTTTTAAAATCCAATTGTCACAAAGACCCAAAAAAATTTGGCTTGGGCTACAATTGTAAAATATAGAGTTCCAACTTACATACAAATTCAACTTAAGAACAAACCTACAGACCCTATCTTGTACGTAACCCGGGGACTGCCTGTACAGGTGGTCCCCTACTTAAGAACACTCAACTTACATACGACCCCTAGTTACAAACAGACCACTGGATATTCGTAATTTATTGTACTTTAGTCCTAGGCTACAATAATCAGCTATAACAGTTATCACAGGAGTCTGTAATGAAGCTTTAGTGTTAATCCTGGTTCTTATAACAATCCAACATTTGTAAAATCCAATTGTCACAGAGACCAAAAAAATTCTGTCTGGGGCTACAATTATAAAATATACAGTTCCGACTTGCATACAAATTCAACTTAAGAACAAACCTACAGACCCTATCTTGTACGTAACCCGGGGACTGCCTGTATTAGGCCTCCAAAGGGGAAGTCTCCATTTTTCTGAGAGACCCTATATTCCATTGTTGGAAATATTGTTCCAAACGTCATTGCTTCTCCAGAGGAATTGAGTTGTTCACAAGTGGAAAAAAACGAAAAGGTGGTGCTCATATGTGAGGGATTTATCCCATGGGGTCATGGAAAAGACTGAAAGGAGCTATAATCACAAGTCTTATGGTATCATAAGGAGGTAACTGAAACTGAAACCCATTGACCCAAACTAGAAGGGGAGAAGGGGTCAATGGTAAAAACAAGGTAGTAAAGGTACGTATGACATAAAAATATCTAGTATGAAGGACTCAATTTGAGTTTTCATTGGTGTAGATACAAACACATGCACCGTCCCCTTGACTATCCATTTATTGAATGGTTAAGTGTCCTAAACAGAAGATTCTGCCCCTTAAACAATGGAAAGCCATAAAAAGGAGACCCTGGAGCTGGAGAGGGTACAAGAAGAGCCAAAAAAATGGGTATGTTAAGTCTCAGTTATGAGGGAAAATTAAAAAAACTAGATTTATTTAGTCTGGAAAAGAGACGACTACGAGGGGACCTGATTAATTTACATAAATATATGAATGGTCCATAGAAATAATTTGGTGGTAAGTTGTTTCAGATTAAATCAAATCAAAAGACGAGGGGGCACTGTCTCCGTTTGGAGAAATCAAGGTTTAATCACCAGAGGTGACAGGGCTTTTTTACTATGAGAACTGTGGAATAGCCTGCCTCAGGCGCTGGTCACAGCAGGGACAGCAGAGAGCTTCAAGAAGGGTCTAGGTGCCTTTTTACACCTAAATAACATTGATGGTTATGTTATATAGAATTGTTTCCCCTAAATCCCTTCCTCATTCCATCCCTTCCCTTCCTTGGTTGAACTTGATGGACATGTGTCTTTTTACAACCGTATAAACTATGTAACTATGTAAATAGTAGAAGTACAAGACATTTAAACAAACTAGAAGCCCCTTCATGTTTCTTTTGGATAATTCTGTAGTTTTGATTACTTCGATTAATTTGCATAATTTCGCATAAAGCATTACTGTATATAGATTAAAAACTTTGCCTTTATTTCTGCAGTCCTTATAGAAACATGTATATCCCCACACTAATAGACAACAAACCTTATGTAGTCTAACCCCACAGCCAAACCCTCTTTTTCCAAACGGACACAGTTTCTTACCCTACATGCAGTCCGATAAGGATGTCTGGGGAAGTCTAGTATCACTGTCCTGAAAAAAAAAGGAAAAACAAAAATTTGAATATTTTCTACATAATAATAAAAATAAACATCTATAATTACATCCAGTTCTATCCACTACAGATTTTGGGTTTACTACATATCTTCACCTGGTTCTATATCAATCAGGTAACTGACAGATATGGGATAGCTGGGCCCCTTCAAAGGAAATCTACAATCAAAGTCAAGAGTGATAAACCAAGGACGCTTACTCATAAATCCAGGCACTATCACTGATCCAGGCTTCCTTTTGAAATTATGCTAATGAGTCAGAAAAGCTCTGGGGGTGTTTCCAGAGCCCCTTTGTGCTGTAGCTTCGCAGACTATTATGATGAGCAGTGCAGGTCTTCCCTCCCCCTACACTTCCTGCTGCTAGATTACACAGGTAGAGGTAGGAAGGAGAGAACAGGACATGTTCTGCTCATTGTAACAGCCTGTGAATCTTAAGCACTGTATGGCTCTAGTAGCACATCCAGAGCTCTTCAGAGCACAATTTTAAAAGTTGATTTTAGAAGGAAGGAGGCCATGGATGACAAATATAAGAAAATTACCACTATCACGGTGCCTGAATCTATAAGTAAGGGTGCACGTCACACGTCACGTCTAGCGCATGTGTTTCAAAACACATTGCACCTAAGAGAGAGATTTGCCTAATTAAACAGATGTTAAACACTTGCGTATACAAAATGCAAATGTTAACTATTGTGTTAATGCATATGTTAACACAATGTTAATATGCGTGTTAACATCATGTTAACCATTGCATTTTGTAAGCGCAAATGTTAACAGCTGTTTAATAAATCAAATCTCTCTCCAGCTGGTGCAACGCATGCGTTAGTCGCGACGTGTGACTTCACCCAGAGTGTCCCTGGTTTATCACAATGAATTTTAATGGTAGATTTCCTTAAAGTCTTTCTTTCCAAAGAATAACAGAATCAGAATGACCTCCGATGGAGAAAGGCTGAGGCCACCCAAGATCACATCTCCTAATATAAAGCTCCAAGTTGTAATTACATACATGCAGGACAAATAGGAAGTCATTAAACAATTAGATGCGCCAATTATGTTGACAAGTAGGCGCGCGCGGCGGAAGCTCGCGGACTATGTTACTATATTTAGTAAGAGCAAATAAGTGATTATACAGATCATATAAGTGAAGCTTTCACACTGACATTTCAGTATTTCATTACACAAAGCTCCAAAATGTGAACAGCTGCCAAGCATCAACAATGTGATGTGTATATAGAGCAGGGGGGGCGGTATCACTTCTCAGCCTCGGAGCGGTGCACTCTGTATATTGCTGACTCACTGACTTTTATAGGATCCAAAAAGATTTCAATGTTTTCAGTATCAAGTAAGCACTTGAAAACCTGAGCCAACACTTGAGGATATTGTCTATTCTAAAGAGCAGCGCCAAAGGCAACTTCTACAAAGTTCACATTGAAATCCAGGAGGGGGGGGGGAATAGATTTTTCTTATAAAATGCAGCTTTTCATTTGTTGCAATTTAGCCAACTTCAAATATTAAATTACCTAAATGCAGCTTTTGTTGGCAGCGCCGTCATGTGACCCATTGATGCCCCACTGGGATCCTAGGGCAGTGATGGCTAACCTATGGCACGGGTGCCAGAGGTGGCACTCAGAGCCCTTTCTGTGGGCACTCAGGCCATCACCAGAGATGACTCCAGGCATCTTCCTGCAGTCCCAGACAGCCCAGGACTTGCTGTGCACAGAGATATTTATAGTGACAGCGCTACCTGGGACTTCTGGAGGAGCGGCAAGGTGTGGACAGATGTGGATCATCATTGTAGCTCCTGCTCCGGCCCTGACAATTCTTCCTGTTTATGGAACCCTGGAGGGAAGCTACAGTGATCATCCAAATTTCCTCTATTTTCTCCTTTATTGGTGCCTCAGGTGCCGGTATCAATGAAAGCGGTGACAGAGAAGGGAGTATAAATCACAAATTAGATTGCCATGTTGGGACTTTGCGATAAATAAGTCGCTCTTGGTTGTAGTTTGGGCACTCGGACTCTAAAATGTTCTCCATCACTGTCCTAGGGTCATAACAATTAGGGGGCGATCGCTCACTCACTATTAATGAGCCACAGTCATAAGATTTTAGCCCATTAAACTACTGACCCCCTAAGGTATGATATGAAATATTGGTTCTAAATTTCCCTTTTATGTGAAATCTCGGCTGTTTACCTAGAAAAATTAATCGATTGCACAAGTCAAAAGCAAATGAGTCACTTTTTACCCGAGATAAGTCATCTTTCGAGGCTGAAGAAGGAACGCCACTTCCGATGTCCATAATAATAAGAAAAGCTTGTAGCTTGGTATTTGCCATTTACCAGAAAACAGATAGAAGGAGGACACAGGATAATAATAATTCCTTTATTTATATAGCGCACACAGATTACACAGCACAGGACCCGGAGGAAACCCACACAAACACAGAAAGAATATACAATGGGGGTCATTTACTAAGGGCCCGATTCGCGTTTTCCCGACGTGTTACCCGAATATTTCCGATTTGCGCCGATTGTACCTGAATTGCCCTGGGTTTTTGGCGCACGCGATCGGATTGTGGCGCATCGGCGCCGGCATGCGCGCGACGGAAATCGGGGGGCGTGGCCGAACGAAAACCCGACGTATTCGGAAAAACCGGCGCATTTAAAAACCCGAAAAGTGTCGCTTGCGAAGCGCTTACCTTCACCTGGTCCGAGGTGGTGCTCTACACAATCACCAAAGCTTCAAAGTGCTGTAAAAACCGGCCTATTGGCCTATCACATCCCATTACTGCATGTAGTGATGTCAATAGTGAAGGCAGTTACAATTCAGGACACCTAAACTTTTTTTTATTTGAAAAAACTCTTTTAATCCCTTCTGTTTTGTAATAAAAAATAAACTTGTACTCATAGATCGCTTTGTCATCAAGGTCATTGTATCAGCCCACAAAATATGCACCATGTAAATGTATAAATACAGATTATTATTATAAAATAAATCGGATTGGCTTTAAAACTCACTTCTGGTGTTTTCGGTCTCGGAATGTGCTCCATGTAGTTTACAGAGTTGAAAGAAGCAAACAGCTCATGTTTATAAGAAAACAAGCTTTAGCTGTTCTGCAGCTTCGGAAGGTCATCAATAAAAGACATTTCCCCACAAATTTGCTTTGCTCCTCTAATATTTCCTGCTCCTTAAACTGTACTTTACAGACTGCCTTTAAAACACACGAAGAAGCCAAAACAATCTTCCAAAAAACTTTGTAAACTTGTGCCTGAGCCTGAATTACAGCCTGTAATATAGTCCAGACCTGCTGGTTGCTACTAGGAATGCTTCACAGCTTAGCTGAGCTCCAAATACAGAAAGCTGTCCTACATCGGATCACCGTACAGTGTCAGGTACAGCTCTTAAAGGAATCTACCACCAGGATGAAGGATTGTAAACCAAGTACACTGGCATACTGGTGTGTGGCCACTCTGCTAGGATCTGCTCTTCTTTTAGATTCCTATGTCTTTGTTTTTGAGAAAAAAAAGGCTTTAAGAATTATGCAAATGAGCCTTAGGAGCTCCAGGCTCCATTAACATCTATGGAGTATAATTGTAAAATCCTTAAAAAAAAAAACAGGGAATAAAAATCTTAAATAAGAGCAGATCCTAGCAGAGGGGGCGCACACCAGTATGTCAGTGTGCTTAGTTTACAATCCTTCATCCTGGTGGTAGATGTCCTTTAAAGTGGATCTTTCACCAAGGATTGAACAGATGAACCCTAGTTAAAGACGGGCCCCTCTTCCCCTGACAAATAGGGGGCCTTGTGTATAAAATATGAAACAAATCTTAAAGCCAATCTGCCCATAGTAACCAATCACAGCACGGCTTTCATTTCCTACATTACCTTTGTAAAATGAAAGCTATGCTGTCATTGGCTGCTATGAGCAAAACAGAGAGTTTGCCCTCACTAGGCCCAGAATCCCCCTTTATCCCTCATGCAATTCTATAGACACAAATCTTCTATTATCCTCTTACCATACAAGGGTATTAAAGTTATAAATTCACTGTTCCTTTAAGGTGATTCATAAAATGGAAATAAATTTCATTTTCAGCTGTATGGCCGGTTCTTATCTGAATAATGCACACACAGGAATGTAAGATATGTACATATTTTATTACATAGATTCTGCAAAGGTAAAAGTATTAATACACAATGGACTGGAATCTCTATCCGGAGATTAGAAGCAATGCTCAAGTAAAATAACATAGCATAAAATAAAATGAGAAACTACAGAACAGACTAATGTGTAAGACAGACACCAAAGTAAAGACATGATCCTTAAAGGGGTATACCCAGATCATTAGTTTGCGGCGGATATGAGAAGAGTCCTGTATCCCCTATACTAAGGTGGTAGGAGTTACAGAAATAACAGTTGGAGTTAAAGGGGTATTCCATGAATAAGAACGTCTGATACAAAAACCCATAATAATAATAGTAATAATAATTCTCATATAGCGCACACAGATTATGCATAATAATAGTAATAATAATTCTCATATAGCGCACACAGATTATGCAGTGCTGAACACAGCATGCCAAATTGGATAATGCTATTAATAAATTAATATAACAAAATTCAGTGTCATTAGTCACAAAATGGAGCTTAAATAGTTTGATTTTATGATTCACTAAATGTTATGGCCTCTCTAACGTAGGCAGAGTTATCACCAAGATAGCCACCACTACAAACTACAACTCCCATGATCCCTCAGTTCTCAGTAACTCCTCCTCTATCTTATGCTCTACTCCCAGTGATGATGTAACAGACTGTCCGGCTCTGTTACCATAGTAATGATGTGCTACTGCCATCCCTGTACATTACATCACTGAGATGGGCCTCACCACAACACTGGCCATACTGGATGCACAGCAACCAACCGACTACTGCCAAACTTAGTCGTGATCACATGACTTGCCCAGGCAGGTGCAGGACATGGGATGTGGACAGGTCTTCTTGTGTCTGTCCTGTGCCTCCTCGACAGGGACAATGTCACGGGACTGATTAAAGGGCCAGTAACATTTTAATTCTACATTACAGTGTTACTGTACAGCATTTTTCTGCTAAGAGGAGCAAAATTTTAAATAACTAATTACTTATTAGCTTAAATTTTAAGGACTCCTTTGTATATGAATTATGCTTATTCCTGGAATACCCCTTTAAGGAAGTCACACTGTTGCACCTTAAGCCACACCCCCTTGACAAAAAAACCACAGGAAGTGCTTACTTTTACACATGCTGGGACGCATACAAAAAAAAAAGTTTAACCCCTAATATATATATGAAAGCTTGCTGACAATATAGTGTCGGGCAGCACACCACTGGTGCACCGAGTAGCTCATTTGCATAAATAAAACGCATATATTTTCTCTAAAATGACCGATCTGTGGGAAAAGGTGTCCTAAACAATGCTGGGTTTATTTGTAGGGGGGGTTTGACATCTTTTAGACTCACTGCACTGATACTGAAGGCTACACTACAGCACATGCCCCGCGTACAGCACGGGAACAGCTTCTCCCATCTGTCCTTACACATTACATAGGAATACATACAGGTAATTACATTTAGTATAATCATCCAGCCTGTACTGGCACCGAGATATTCTATTTATCTCCATATGCCGTTCCCCATTAATGACTACATCTATAATTGTCAAGGCAGCGGCTGCCAATAAATCAATATTAGTAACGGTGATGCAGAAAATCTCATCATTGGTAAATATCACTGTCAGCCTGTTTTATTACTGCTGTACTATCTGCTGGTGCTGATGACGCCAATTATGTGAGCTACAGGATAATGTAACTATATATAGGTGTGTATATATATATATATATATATATATGTCAGGGATAATAGACATCTACCACCAGGATGAAGGATTGTAAACCAAGCACACTGACATACTGGTGTGTGCCCCCTCTGGTAGGATCTGCTCTTCTTTAAGCTTTTTATGCCCTTGTTTTTTTTAAAAAAAAGGCTTTAAAAATTATTAAAATGATCGTGAGGGGCTCCAGGTTTAATTACCATGGAGCATGAAGCCCCTTAGGCTCTTTTCCATAATTTTAAAGCTTTTTTTAAAAATAAAAACCATAAGAAGATAATAGAAGAGCAGATCCTGCCAGAGGGGGCATACACCAGTATGCCAGTGCGCTTGGTTTACAATCCTTGACCCTGGTGGGAGATTTCCTTTAAAGGGTTTGTGCCATTATAGATACTTAGCACTCATGGAGTACTTCAAGGGAATTGTAGGCTTCTGTCCCCATGATGAATGAGGGGTCTCAGTAGTCAGATCCGAGCTGTCAAGCACCGATACAAGTTGCAAAACACTTGATGATAGGTAGTAAGTTTCATAAACTTTTTCCAAAATATGTTAAAAGTATGTAGACCATCAATTCATCATCCTTCTTCAGGGTCAGCTACAGATGCAGAGGGTGCATGTAAGTCTGCTGACTCCTTTTCCATTGTACCGTCAGCTGACTGTTAGTGGGCCCACTCCAAACAGTGGCACCTGGAAGCACAGTCCTGATGTCATATTAAAGGATGGTGTTTCTATGTGCCACATAACTGGAGATATACATTTTTTAACTACAAAATTAACAGTGGATATCTCTGGTTGTGTGGTAGCTTTAAACACAACTGCCCCTAAAAGAGTGAAGATTCTCCTCTTAAATATGACACTAGAACTTCATTTCTAGGTGCCACAGCCCAAAAATATAGCCATTTGAAGTCGGCCACTGCCATGGTGTATGTGAAATTAGGATATATATGTATAGTTATATGGCAGTCATAAAGGGTTTCAAAGCCCCCAACTATGTAGAACCCCTCTAAAATCTTTATGTATCTCTATGCTTTAGGTAGTCTGCAATTTCTTATAATTGTATTAATTGTAACAATATATGTAATGGTCCCTGTTAATACATAAGAGGACAAAATAAAGGGTTAGTGATGGAGTGGAGTTTTGCTACACTACGAAACTCCACTTTCACTATGATGTCCCCTGTAGTAGCATTGTATGGCTGGTGACATCAGCAGCTCATAAGGGGCTTCAAAAGCTAATTTAAAGGAAATCTACCAAAATCCATCATGATAAACCAGGGACACTTACCAGTACTCATAGATCCAGGCACCCTTCTTATATTTGTTATCCATGGCTTCCTTCCTTCTAAAATCAACTTTTACAATTATGCTAATGAGCCAGAAAGAAGGGCTCCTGGGGGTGTTACCAGATGCTACAGAATCATGGGCTATTACACTGTACATGAGCTATTCCCCTTTTCAATGTGTGTTGAAACTCCCTATAAGGCGATTACATCAGGCAGAGGGAGGAGTGAAGTCCTGACAGAGCAGAGGCGGAGGAGGAGACAGTCTAACAACCTGTAAAGCTGCAGTGCAAAGGGAACTCCCCCCAGGAGCCCTTGAGGCTTATTGGAAAAATTTACAAATAGTTGATTTTAGAAGGAAGGAGACAATGGATAACAAAAATAAGAAGATTACTAAAGCTACAGTTACGGTTTAACATGTTTGATGGAAGATTTCCTTTAGTGATCTGAGGTGGAACATATAAGAAAATCATATTCATTTCAGTTAGAAAAAGAGAGAACATCTCGTTCGGGCTCCAGCACCAATCTCTGTCCATAAGGTGAAGCAGGGGATGTGCTGTCGCCTTTGATCTTGTACTTATTTACATTCTGTCTTCCACTAGTCTGAACACAGCTCTATTATACTCCTGGCTGCCTTTTTCTTAATTCTACAACACTCGTCTTCTGCTGATTTTGTGATGGACTCCAGGTTGAGCTAGTTGTGATGGACAGATGCTTTCTCCATTCACATTCCTCCCCTGCTGGTCTGTTTGGGTTAGATGTTGATGGGGAAAGTCCGATCACACCTGTACATGGACTTTGACATCCCATAAAAAGTTCTTCCTAGTCTTCGCTAGAGCTTGATAGCGTATTCTGTATTGCTTTATTTTGGATGTTCTGATCTTTGTTCTCCTTACCTTCCATTTAATTTTTTTTCTTGTTCTGAGTAGTCGTCTTTGTTTCTTCTATATTTGTATGACCTTCCCCCTCTATTTTGTTTTGTACTCTTTTTGCCTTTGTGTTTCAATTTGGTGCAGGAAAAGACCATCGCTGAGTTGCCCCCTACCATCTTGGGTAGAATCGGCAAGTAGGTAGGGACTGCAGGGTCAGTTTACGATTAAGGCTCGTCGTCTGAGTTTTCCCTTACATTTTCTCATGGTTGTACGTCCTCTATCAGCGGCATTATAACACGCTCTCTATATTCTACAGTGTTTTGTTTCAAGTAGCAGAGTGGTTCTAAAATTATTTAAATATAACCTCATTCCACCACATCTTGATCAATTTAACAAAAATACAGCCAAAATGACTGCTTCCATAGGAGGTAAGTAACAACCAAGTGCTAATCTAATGCCCTTGATGAACTGATCATCAGCAAGTGTGACCAACTCTATAAAAGTAGAAGTTCCGTAGACTGCTACCATAATACCAAGGTGAAAGACATCAGTAATGGTAGAGGAGCAGTTTACTTGCTAAAGCTCTTGTTTTCCCAACCAACTGAACAGGGTTAACTGTGACACTTCCACAACAAATGTGTCATCCCTTCTGCTTGGATTATTTTCCGCAGTCTTGGAGAATAAGCTTCATGTAAGTAGAGAAATAGTCATCAATTCAGGACCATGCAGTAAATACCAGAATTGTTTTGATAGTCAACTATTACTGAGGTTCTCATAAACCAGTGAGACATCCACCAATGTTGTGTACCGTCAGTTTCTTAAGAACTAAGAAAACAGACCTTGGTCCATGCAGGAAATACATTCGAGCTTCCAAGCTATAAATACCATCTTTATGTTGCAATCCAGATCCCCTACTCTCTATAAATCAAATTAAAGGACTACTTTATTAGTTAATAGCTGGAGTCCATAATTCTTGGTTTCAGAGGATTTTGTTAAGATAGAGGTCCTGACTCTTGCATAGTGAGAGCTGATATGATAGATTGATGACAAACACATGAAATACTTAAAGAATCCTCAGAAGTCTTCACTGCCACCAGTGCCACACCATAAATCGAGAGGTCTTCAACTCAAATCCTAATCCTCCTAAACCTATTACTTTCCTTTCGTATCCATTACAAAATTTCCTTTTACGCAATGATACACATGGTTTAAACGATGGACCATACATTGTGTCAAAATGACAAACTCCATGACGCAGGCTGGTAAAATTATTTGCTAAGTAGGCGAAGTATAGAAAGCAAAATCAAATGTAGAGGCCTCAAGGTTAGAGATGAACAGCATTGCTTTTTAGGCTTGGGTCCAGGATTCGGGTGCGCCAAGTTTGACCCGGACATATTGCCGGAATGTCCGGAATCTGGCAAATTGATGCCTTTACCGTTTAGCCATGGCTGTGACTGGCCAGGGGTATCCCTGAAATATTTCAGTTTAGTTTCCCTACAATTTGTAGAAAAAATATTCAGACCTGGGAGTTCCAAAACATTCAGATTTTGACATTAAAAATCTGCCCTAAAACCCTTATAAAAATTTTTTTTACTGATTAAATCTAATACCTGAGTTGTGAAGAAAGATTAAAACAACTAGATTTATTTAGTCTGGAAAAGAGACGACTACGAGGGGACATGATTAATTTATATAAATATATGAATGGTCCATACAAAAAATATGGTGCAGATTAAATCAAATCAAAAGACGAGGGGGCACTGTCTCCGTCTGGAGAAAACAAGGTTTAATCACCAGAGGCGACAGGGATTTTTTACTATGAGAACGGTCAATCTGTGGAATAGCCTGCCTCAGGCGCTGGTCACTGCAGGGACAGCAGAGAGCTTCAAGATGCTGGTTATGTTATATAGAATTGTTTCCCCTAAATCCCTTCCTCATCCAATCCCTTCCCTTCCTTGGTTGAACTTGATGGACAAGTGTCTATTTTCAACCGTATAAGCTATGATACCTGGAGTGTTAGGAGGGGGTGGGCAGGTAGGGGCGTCAATATGCCGTATTTGCTACAAAGCTGCAAATCCAGCAATATGTCAGGGACACACCTGAACTCCCAAACCCGAACCGAAAATTTGGGTTTGCTCATCACTACTCAAGTTATTAGATATAATCAGTAGAAAATTTGTTTTTTTTTAAGTATTTTTTTGGGGCGTTTCAAAACAGTCAAATATCTGAATGTTTTGGAACTGCCACAAAGTTTTAACTCCCACGTGCGGTCTGAATATTTTTGTAAAAATTCTAATATTTTAGAGTGCTAAATATTTGTAACTCTTGTGGTCAACTTTTTACTTTCCACAATAACTCAAGGGACAGCAATGGATGATTGTCTCCATGTGTGGAAGCAGAATGCCTCATCGTGTTTTCAATTTTTATTGACCAATATCGTCTTAGACAGCAAAAAGAACATTTACACGGAAGCTTCATTTCAATGCAACATGTCTTCTGAGCTGTAAACACAAGAATAGGCAAAGAAAAAATGACTATTTTTTCGGCTACATTCACACCCCATTGTGCCCTATATTGTAAGGATTTCCGACCTATCCTTACAACAGAGGGCTAGGACGTATCCCACTGTGTGCTCATCTTGTTCCTCACCTCCAAAAACAGAAGGGAGGCCTACCAGTGATTGGCTGCAGCCAATGTTTAGGGTGTTCTCCCTGTGATGTAACAGTCCTTATATGGACAGTTACATTACTGGGTCTACTCTGGAAGTGAAATACTTCTGCATCCGTCTCCAATCGTATTTCCTGTTTTTAAAAGCCCCCGCCTCCCATGTATATGGACACGCCCAACATATACGCCAGAAGCTTTCCTGGTGTATATGTTGAACGCACCAAAAATTGTAATGTGAATGTCACTCTACAAGGTTTTAGATGTAAACATGATCAGCAATGAAGATCAGAATAGGACTATGACCCTGGATGTTACTTTACACAATAATTAATAATTGTATGAAATGTGTCATGAAGACACCTTGGTCCATAAATGATGATCAAAGATTGGGTGACATTGTTGGTAGCCTCTTCTATGTCAGAACAGAAATCTGCTAACCAAGTTAAGAAATTGAATTTAGCTCATGAATATACTACACTTAGTGGCAATTCTGTGTGAGGTCTCTGTGCTGAGTAAGAGCAGTAGCAAGCTTCTGGTTAAATATTAAAGTAGAGGGGAGGGGCTGGAAGACAGTTTAAATGGAGAGAACAAAGAACACAACAGAGTGAGGATACTCCAGAGCTGCAATTCCAGCTACAATCCTGGAATTTAAAGTTTTTTTCTCCACATATAAATAGCTCTTGGGATGTAAAACAACTTTGCCTATTATCTTTGTTACCTACATGCATCAGTTTCTGTGCTATCCCCCTCAGATTACCTTAGTGCTGCAGTAGCTGTTTCCTCTCCCTGTGCTGACCATTCCTGGAGTCCATAGAATAAACAAACTCTACAAACTAGACTATTTCATGTGAAGGAAGGGGCTGCTGCTCCCTGCTCATAGAGGAGGAGTCCATGTGACAGAGCCCTGTCTGTGTATGTAGCAGAGCAAGATGTGTTCCAGACAGTGGATACAGGAGTCTCCTGCACAGAATAGTGAGGTACAAGATCTCCCCTGTTTCACTTCAGTCCCTCCCAATCCCAGTATGTGATTTTACAGACCTTTCTCTGTCTCTTTCTTCACATCCTGCTGCTCCCCTCCCCCACCTTGTAGTCCACGGTATAAGCTCTGTGCTGAGACGCTATTAACTCTGAGTGCTCACTCATTACAGGCTACAGACTTCATGTAACTGGGTTCCTTAAAATTTCTGCCACTTATTACATGTCCCCTGCTCCTCCATGTGATGGAAGCTGCCAGGCTGTCACCATATACATCCTGTATGTGCACTGTGCAGGGTTCCATGGATTTACTTGTGGTAAACTAAATTGATTTAATGCAAAATTACTTTGAGAGAGAACTTAAGGCATCATGGGATCTGTGGGCAAGCTAACTGGCCTCACCCGGAGGATTTAGACTGACAGACATTAGTCTCCGCCCATTTCACCTCTGATGAGAAAGATTTTTGTTAAACACTTTCAGAACAGAAAATGCCACAACTCTGGAAAGAAAAGGGCGAGTAACTTAACATGGGCATCGTTCTGTCATTTTTAAAAGGGGGAATCACATATAATAATATGGTCAAATCATTATAACGTTAAAGTTACGCTTTAAATGCATTTTTCACAATCCTGCTGCTACTAACAACACACACAGGTTACACAGATCACCGGGGACATTACCTGACACTGTCTGGCTTGCTTTGTTTGGTTATAACTGCTAGTAGACTCACTTTAAAAGAGTTAGAATTGTAAAAATTGGGATGTGGATGCGATGAACATGATCATAAAAATTGGCAAAAACTTAAATTTGTATAATTTTTTTAGCAGCAGGGTAATCGTGACCACCGCAAGCTCATCGTATAATTCCCCAACAGCAATATACGGCACACGTGTTCGCCATACCTACGTCTGACAGGTTTGGTTCCAGTAGATGTTTGTGTATGGGAAAGTATTGGCTCTATTATGTGTTCTCCTCCCCCGATTTCTACACCGCTGTCCATAACTCAGTAACAGCCATGATCTTGTCCGTGTCAGGGCTCCTGCTGGGTAACACTATCATTTGGCTGCACATAACTCTGGCAGAATTATCTGGCTTAAGCTGAAAAAATGAAAACAATCTTTGTTCTGAAGGATACTGCTGCTTCCTCCTCGTCCTGGCAAAACATCTCGTCTTCCCTTATCTACAGTAACTTCAGCCTGGATTTATAAAAAGAAAAGATCTCTCTGAAGACCCTACTATCCATTGTTCTTTATTACTTTTAGGAGAATATTCAACGTCCGGGCAGAGAGTCATTTCTTCTTCTTTTTAATGTAGTCAAAAATGTAGCAATTTTTAAGCTCTGAATATATTGTTGCCTTTTTCTGATATAGACCTGGAAATCTGCAGTACAGACGCATAATTCAAGGGGTTTTTCACTTCCATAGGTCATCAATCTCAGTTTGGTGATGGTCTGACACTAAATCAGCTGATTCCAGCAGCCCTAGAAGTCTAGTCCCATTCTCTGTATAGTGTCCAACCCTGGAGAACCGCAGCTGAGCATCAAAATCATCAAAAGCCACTGACATGAAAAATTAAGTTTTCCCCTATCCATTGGAAAGGTAATAACTTGCTGTTTGGTGGGGGTACCAATGATTGGACCCCCATGTATCCCAAAAAAGTTGTACCCCAAATGACCAGTCCAGGTTCACTGTCGCTGCTGCTCCATTCATCACTATGGCGCTGCTGTACTCGGCTATCACTGTTAGTTCCATAGATAGTAAATGAAATAGCAGAGTGTTTGTTCAAAATGCTGCTTCATTCTTTTGAGGTTCACGGGGGGTACATGATGGGTAGAAAGGACCTTCCCATCTCTAAGCAACCCAACGATCAGCAAGATATCCCCTATTCTGGGGGGGGGGATAACATTTACTAACGTTTTCCCGACGTGTTACCCGAATATTTCCGAGTTGCGCCGATTTTCCCTGTATTGCCCCAGGATTTGTGGTGCCGCGATCGTATTTAAGGCGCTCGCGGCCTGGCATCCACCCGACGAAATCGGGGGGCTTGGCCGAACGAAAACCCGACGGATTCGAAAAAAACCGCCGCATTTAAAACAAAAAATGTGTCGCGGAGCTTGCACTTACCTTCAACTCAGCCTGGCACTGGTATTCCATGCGTTCCAGGGAACTTCGGCGCAGCAGCACCACCTGGTGGACGTCGGAGGAACTGCTTAATAAATCACGGCGGACCCGAATCCAGCGCAAGAACGCGCCCTGGATCGCGAATGGACGCATGTAAGTATCCTGCCCCGTTGTGTCTGGATAAACCCTTTAAACTCAAAAAAATATATCCTCTGCAAGGAAACCTACCATTTATTTTGATGCATTAGGAACCAAACATACCTTGAGAATGCTGGAGCTGCACTGATGCAGAAACATATGTTGTTTAATCCCTGATCCGAGTGGATTTGCTAAAAAAAACAATTATTAAATGATGAGGCTCTGTCACTCCTTTGCCTGGCTCAGCGCTTCTCCTCACCCTAATTATACACTGCTCCAGCCTTACCCTGCCCCGCATAAACTAAGAATACGTCATTACTGTGTCCCTGACAGCCAGAAGTAATCAATCACTGCACCATCCCCCAGCTGCTGTGTATGAGTCATCTAGTCAGGTTGATTAGTCCTGTCTGGACAGTTCAGGAAGCTCCGTGCAATGTGTTTATGTAGGGACTCAGCTTTCCCAAGGTCCTGAATTTTATCATCGTTTTTTTTCAGCAACACCACTTATGCGTCAGATAGAGCTAACATGTCAGGGTATGTTTGGTTCCAAGCAAAAAAATAAGTGGGAGGTTTCCCGTTAAGGAGTTGCCGTTTTTGCTTCTTTCATCCCTGTTTTGTGGGCATCCGGATATTTTTTTTTTTCACTAAAGAACTGTGTTATGCACACCTCCTGTATGAACGTCACCTGCACTTCCCCATGCTCCCAGCATGTGTGGCTGTGCAGGGGAGTGCATATTTAGCAGCCCAGGGCACCGGATATCTTGTCCCCCACACTCCAGTTTGCTAATTATAAGTTTCTTTTATGAGTGATCTCGGTGATTCAGATTTAGAGAAGCACACTGCTGCGATCAACATCAACTGGAGGGCAGGTGGTATATGTAGTTTAATATGTTTACCAGCTATTGGTAGATTTAGTAGATCTACTCAATGTCCCTATGGCTAAATAAACTTTCAGAGGACAGGGAATGCTGATGTAAAGAAATAGCAATTATAGTCCTGTATCTTCTATATAGTACATAATATACTATAAACAAAGTAGTGCTAAATTGTAGGTGGACACCAGTCTATAGAAGTCACAGAACACCAGTCTATAGAAGTCACAGAACAACTTATTTTTTTGAAAAGGGGAAAGGAACATATAATTTTCTGGAGGCATCAGATATCACAACAATGGGAATTCTGAGACCCTACATAATCCAGAGGCTGAATCACATTGGGGGTCATTTACTAAGGGCCTGATTCGCGTTTTCCCGACGTGTTACCCGAATATTTCCAATTTTTTTCCCTGTATTGCCCCGGAATTTTGCCGCACGTGATCGGATTGTGGCGCATCGGCGCTGGCATGCATGCGATGGAAATCGGGGGGGGGGGGGTTGGCCGAACGAAAACCCGACGGATTCGGAAAAACCACCGCATTTAAAAAACAAAAAGGACTTGCACTTACCTTCACCAGGTATAGGCTGGTGAACTTGAGTGCATTCCAGCGGGCCTCGGGGAACTTCAGCGGAGCAGCGCCACCTGGTGGTGGACGTCGGAGGAACTACCTTAGTGAATCCCGGCCGGACCCGAATCCACCGCAGAGAACGCGCCGCTGGATCGCGAATGGACCGGGTAAGTTAATCTGCCCCATTGTGTGTATTATACACGACGAGTGAGAAGGAAGAGCGTGTGAGGCTGATGAGAGAGTACATACCAAGAAGAAGGACATGATGCCCTGCTATAACATTATGAAGCAAATGTTTACTGTATATTACGCCTTAGGCCCATGATGATTAGGCTTCACCCATATGTTCCTTGTATCATATCCCCGCACCAGAGGTTGCACTGTGTTCGTCTATTAGCATGGCAAGCAAAACACAATGAGCTCACGCTCTAATAATACACTTATTTATGAACTTAATATAGACTACATTTGACACTGCAGTCTTTGTGGCACTTAGGAGAGGTCTCGTATAACCGCCATGAACTGTCTGATGAACCCACTTATTCCACTCACTCTATAACAGGAGGGGTCATTATCGTCTTACTATCCTATGATAAAACTCCTATCATTCAACATATATACTTATTTCCAACGTACCATCCACAAAACCACAATAATATAGATCAAGGGCACATTAAAAGTTACATTTGAGCTAAAATCATTCCTTGATTCAGTTTTGTTTTGCATCAAAGCCCCTACATACTAGCAGATAACTGATAGCATAGGTTATTGATATCAGATCAATGTGACCTGACACAATATGGAAACCTGCTGGTCATCCCATGGCGCCAGAATCAATATATAAAATAGAAACTACAGGCGGTCCCCTACTTAAGGACAACCGACTTACAGACAACCCATAGTTACAGACAGACCCCTCTGACCTCTGGTGAAGCTCTCTGGATGTTCTATAGTCCCAGGCTGCGGCATAATCAGCTGTAAGGTCTCTGTAATGAAGATTTATTGATAATCCTTGGTCCCATTACAGCAAAAAAATGTTTAAACCTCCATTGTCACTGGGGCACAAATGTTTTTTGTCTGGATCTACAATTACCTTGGACCAGACAAGGACCTTTTATCTTTTTTAGTAATTTGTTATCCGGAGCAGCAAGGAACGTGTAACAAGTGACCCAAGGAAGTTGGTATATATAAAGCTTAGAGATCAGAACCAGAGAAACCAGAAAAGTGAGAAATGAGAAGTATCTGCTACGAGTATGTAAAAACTAGACTTATTTCCAAAAAAACAGCACCACCCTGTGAATGGGTTATGGCACTTCGCTCTATAGAAGGAATTAATCTAGCCGAGACTCGTGGATAGGAGTGTTGTTGTTTTACTTATCCTGGATAACCCCTTTCATAGAAGAATACAAATACATTAAAGAGGATCTACCTGATCTCCGTACATGACAGTTTTAGTAATTTTTTTCCTCTAAAGGTTAATTGTCTTTTCTCGTAGCTATTATGTAATGTAAGATAAACACTTCCAAATAAGCGAAGAAGACGGTTCACTCACCAAGCGTGAAGATTTATGTAGCCGGTAGGGGCAGGTAGAAGATGCCGGACACGCCCAAACGCACGGACCGTTTCGCGCAGCGTCCGTCGTTTGTGGCGTGTCCCATCTCTCTACCTGCCCCTACCGCTACAATAAATCTTCACGCATTGGTGATTGAACCGTCTTCTTCGCTTTATTTGGAAGTGTTATCCTATATCGGCTTATGTGTTTGTTCGGAGCGCACCACCAAGTGAAATTGCAGACCTAGCATTTGTCAAGGTGCACCTTATACGTGGAAGAGACGTAGTTGCATGCTACCTTTCCTCTTTTTGTGTTACTGTGTACATTATGTAATGTAGTTCGTAGGGGGTGTAAAACCAAGTAAGCGGGCTAGTATATAATGGTCTAATGTGGAATTATACCATACAGAGATGTAACATCATATCCCATTTAACCAATGAGAAGCTCACCTGGTATTTCATGTATCTTTTACACCTCTTACAACTGTGATTGTTGATGTGCAGAACAATGATGACCGACCTATGTACTAGTATGCTTATTGTTCTGTTGTAACAGATGAAACTACAAAATTTCAATAAAAATGAAAGTTAAAAAAAAAAAAAAAACAGGTAAAGAGGATGATAAAATATGGTAAACCCACCGAGCTGTCCCTTCCTACTTGTCATTACTACCTTAGGTGGTAGGTGACAACTGGGTGACTTTTCCTTTCAGCACTAAAGTGAAACACAAACCTTTGTCATTGATCCTGGATACTTCTCAGTAAATTGGCAACATGGTGGGACATTCTATTTGCCCCTTTACAATCTAGTACTGTTTGAACAGTGTAAGTTGCACACTTTGGGGTCACCCACTTATACTTGTTCTGAATAAAGAACTGAAGAACAGGCCGTGAAGAAACATGCTGCCCCCTGCGAGTACCAGACAAAAGAAGTTGGAAACAGAGAGGACCCAAGTTGCATAATATAGTAGTAATACTTTTTTTTAAGTGCTGGAGCTGGCTTATTGACTCGTGTGTAAGCTGAGTTGAGAATTTTCAGCACATTTTTTGTGCTTCAAAACTTGGCTAACACACGAGTATACACTCATCGGCCACTTTATTAGGTACACCTGTCCAACTGCTCGTTAACACTTAATTTCTAATCAGCTAATCACATGGCGGCAACTCAGGGTGCATTTAGGCATGTAGACATGGGTCAAGACAATCTCCTGCAGTTCACCCCGAGCATCAGTATGCGGAAGAAGGTGATTTGAGTCCTTTGAACGTGGCATGGTTGTTTGTGCAGAAGGCTGTCGAGTATTTCAGAAATGCTGATCTACTGGGATTTTTCACACCAACCACTCTAGGGTTTACAAAAATGGTCGAAAAAAAAAAAATCCGTGAGCGGATTCTGTGGGCGGAAATGCCTTGTTGATGCCAGAAGGTCAGAGGAGAATGGCAGACTGGTTCGAGCTGATAGAAAGGCACATGACTCAATCGCCACCCGTTACACCAGGTAGGCAGAAAGCATCTCTGAACGACATACGTCGAACTTTGAGGCAGATGGGCTACAGCCAGCAAATACCACACCGGGTACCACTCCTTTCAGCTAAGAACAGGAAATGAGGATCTACCATTTGCACAAGCTCATCGAAATTGGACCAGTAGAAGAATGGCAAAAACGTTGCCTCTGTCTGAATGAGTCTCGATTTCTGGCTGCACATTCGGATGGTAGGTGTCAGAATTTGGGCGTCAACAACATGAAATCATGATCATCGCCTTGTATCAACGGTTCAGCTGGTGGTGGTAGGTGTCCATTCTGTGGTGAATATTTGCTGGCACTCTTTGGCCCCCTTGGTACAATGAGCATCTTTGCACCGCCACAAGCCTACCTAATTTGTTGCTGACCTGTCCATCCCTTATGACCACATGTACCCAACATCGATGGCTACTTTCAGCCGGATAATGCGCATGTTCTAAGCTGGAATCATCCTCAGACTGGTTTTTTGAACATGACAAGGAGTTCACTGTACTCACACTGCCTCCAGAGTCCACCAATCTCAATCCATAGAGATCTTTGGGAGTGGCTGGAACGGGAGATTCGCATCATGGATTTGCAGCCGTACAATCTTCGGGCAACTGTGTGATGCCATCATGTCAGAGTTGGACCAAATCTCGCTGGGACCTTCCAGACCTTGTTGAATCTATGCCACGAAAGAATTGAGGCAGTTCTGAAGGCAAAAGGGGTCTCAACCCGTTATAGCATGGTGGTAACCTATAAGTGGCCGTTGAGTGTAATTGGTATGTATAATATGGTGTACTTCCTTCATCCTGCCATTGTAATTTTCCTTACAGTACATTTATATAGAGCAAAAGTCATGGAAGAAGAATGTCCCTACAGGTGCACTGGTAATGCACTGTATATAGATTGGTGCTGTTTACAAAGGGATGACCTTGACATAAAGAAAAGAGACCAAACAGTATATGCACGAATACACGTGAGACAGATACAAAAGACAAGAGGAATCATCTTCACTGGACAGATCGTAGAGAAAAAGTGAACTCCGGGAGAAAAACACTCTTTTCTAACTCCTGAAAAACTATGTTATTTACCGCTTACCTTTACTCTCTCTTGCTCTCCTAAAGATGGACCAACTTCAACAACCTTAAGTAGTCCATATGTACATCAGGAGTGCCACTGTATCATTAAATTATGTAACTTTTGTAGTTATCTGCTTCATGCAGTCTTAGAGAATTTACAATCCGCTCAATGCTTGTGGCTGGAGAGACGTAGCTGCTGTGACTCACTGCTGCCCCTCCCATCTCTATAGCGCTTCTATGTATTTAAACCTCCTGAGCTAAAGGCATGGAATTTAGCAGAAATTTCAAAGAAAGAAGGGCGTAAAGAGCCAACTAGTAGCATAGATAGAAGCCCTTTACTCTGATCACTTTTATTACACTTGTGTGTCACTCTACTGTTGGGTAGAGGAAGAAGTAAGAAGGAAGAGTGCTCTATAAGGTAGTAATGTTGTTTTTTTTCAACGTTAATGTTGAAGGTTGGTAGAATTAAAGACGCAACCGGATTTAGTTGTACAATTTTAGGCAGTTTAAGTGTAGGTTTCGTGTGGGTGCTGACCAATAGTATCATAGTATATAAGGCTGGGAAAGAACCAAGTCCTAAGATCCAACCTTTAAGAATTAAATCAATGTTTATCCCATAACCGTGATATTTTTGCTCTCCAGAAAGGCTCCAGGCCTCTCTTGACATGTACAGAGTCTGCCATAAAACCTCCTGCGGCAGAGAGTTCCATAGTCTCACTCTCTCACAGTAAAGAACCTTTGTCTATACTGATGGTAGAACAATCCTCCTCCTCTGGTGGTAAGGATGCCCCTGCCTATGTGTGGATGGTAGAACCACCTATCTAGGTGTAGAGGATCCCCTGTCATGGTGATGTAGAACCTCCTCTCTTCTAGATGTAGAGGATGTCCCCTGTATATGGTGATGGTAAAACCGCCTCTCCTCTAGGTGTAGAGGATTGTCCCCTGCCTATGGTGATGTAGAACCACCCTCATTCTAGGTTTAGAGAGTCCCTGTCTATTGTGATGGTCAGAACCTCCCCTCCTCTAGGTGTAGCGGATGCCCCCTGTCTAGTGTATGGTAGAACCACCTCTTTCTAGGTGTAGAGTTTGCCCCTTGTCTATGGTGATGGGAGAACCTCCTCTATTCTAGGTATAGAGGATGTCCCTGTCGTGGTGATGGTAGAACCACCTCTCCTCTAGGTGTAGAGGATGCCCCCTGTTCTAGGGTGATTGGTAGAACCACCTCTCCTCTAGGTGTAGAGGATGTCCCCTGGTCTATGGTGATGGTAGAACCTCCTCTATTCCTAGTGTAGAGAATGCCCCCTGCACTATGGTGATGGTAAGCACCTCTCTATTCTAGGTGTAGAGGATGTCCCCTGTCTGGTGATGGTAGAACTCCTTTATTCTAGGTGTAAGATGCCCCCTGCCTATGTGATGGTAAACTCCTCTCTCTAGTGTAGTGATGTCCCCTGTCTATGGTGAGGTAGAACCACTCCCTCTAGGTGTAAGGATGCCCCCTGTCTATGGTGATGGTAGTACCTCCTCTCCTCCAGGTTAGAGGAGCCCCCTGTCTATGGTGATGGTAGAACCACTTCCTCTAGGTGTGTAGAGGATGCCCCCTGTCTATGTTGATGGTAGAACCCCCCTCTCCTCTAGGTGTAGAGGATGCCCCCTGTCATGGTGATGGTAGAACCCCTCGCTCCTCTAGGTGTAGAGTATGCCTCCTGTCTATGGTGATGAATAAGAACCGCCTCTCCTCTAGGTGTAGAGGATGTCCCTGTCTATGGTTGATGGTAGAACCTCCTCTATTCTAGGTTTAGAGGATGCCCCCTGTCTATGGTGATGGTAGAAACCCCCTCTATTCTCGGTGAGAGGATGCCCCCTGTCTATGGTTTAGGTAAACCTCCTCTATTCTAGGTGTAGTAGGAGGCCCCTTGTCCTGGTCACAGGCCTAGGTATAAAAATCTTTGGAGAGATCCTTGTTCTTGCTGTTCAGATATTTGTACAAGGTATTTGATCATAAGTCTCATCACTTTTATGAGACAGGAATGAATGGTTTTGGAACTAGAACCAGGGATATAACTTGTCACTTTATTGAGGGTGTCTCAAGGTAACACCGCGTTTCAGGGAAACCATATGATAACCGTATGATCTCCCCCTACACTTTAATGAATGGTCCACGTGGCTCCATTCCTACATCACTTTTCTATAGATTTTTTTGAAGTGTTGAAGAGTTGGTGACAACTTCAAAAAATGAGACAAAAAGACGCTTGTAGTCTGTAACCATGGAGACCACAAGCTCTACATAGAAGCTGTATCCACAAACACTAATTTTCTTTCACTTATTTTTTTAGTTTCGGAATATTAGAACTCGTTTAGAAATTATAGCTCTTTATCCGTCTTGTACATTCAGCTTGTGCTGCCAGGCTGTCACCATATACATCCTGTATGTGCATTACACATGTCCCCTACTCCTCCATGTGATGACAGCTGCCAGGCTGTCACCATATACATCCTGTATGTGCATTATATATGTCCCCTGCTCCTTCATGTTATGGAAGCTGCCAGGCTGTCACCATATACATCCAATATGTACTGTACATGTCCCCTGCTCCACCATGTGATGGAAGCTGCCAGGCTGTCACTATATACATCCTGTATGTACTGTACATGTCCCTGCTCCTCCATGTGATGGAAGCTGCCAGGCTGTCACCATATACATCCTGTATGTGCATTATACATGTCCCATGCTCCTACATGTGATGCACGCTGCAAGGTTGTCACCACATACATCCTATATGTGCATTATACATGTCCCCTGCTCCTCCATGTGATGGAAGCTGCCAGGCTGTCACCATATACATCCTGTATGTGCATTATACATGTCTCATGCTCCTCCATGTGATGGAAGCTGCCAGGCTGTCACCATATACATCCGGTATGTACTGTGCATGTCCCCTGCTCCTCCATGTGATGGAAGCTGCCAGGCTGTCACCATATATACATCCTCTATGTGCTGTATATGTCCCCTGCTCCTCCATGTGATGGAAGCTGCCAGGCTGTCATCATATACATCCTGTATGTGCATTATACATGTCCCATGCTCCTCCATGTGATGAAAGCTGCCTGGCTGTCACCATATATACATCCTATATGTACTGTACATGTCCCCTGCTTCTCCATGTGATGGAAGCTGCCAGGCTGTCACTATATACATCCTGTATGTACTGTACATGTCCCATGCTCCTCCATGTGATGGAAGCTGCCAGGCTGTCACCATATATGCATCCTGTATGTGCATTATACATGCCCCATGCTCCTACATGTGATGCAAGCTGCCAGGCTGTCACCATATACATCCTGTATGTGCATTATACATGTCCCCTGCTCCTCCATGTGATGGAAGCTGCCAGGCTGTCACCATATACATCCTGTATGTACTGTGCATGTCCCCTGCTCCACCATGTGATGGAAGCTACCAGGCCGTCACCATATATACATCCTCTATGTGCTGTACATGTCTCCTGCTCCTCCATGTGATGGAAGCTGCCAGGCTGTCACCATATACATCCTGTATGTGCATTATACATGTCCCCTGCTCCTCCAGGTGATGACATCTGCCAAGCTGTCACCATATATACATCCTCTATGTGCTGTATATGTTCCCTGCTCCTCCATGTGATGGAAGCTGCCAGGCTGTCATCATATACATCCTCTATGTACTGTACATGCCCCCTGCTCCTCCATGTGATGGAAGCTGCCAGGCTGTCACCATATACATCCTGTATGTGCACTGTACATGTCACCTGCTCCTCCATGTGATGGAAGCTGCTAGGCTGTCACCATATACATCTTGTATGTGCATTATACATGTCCCCTGCTCCTCCACGTGATGAAAGCTGCCAGGCTGTCACCATATACATCCTGTATATGCATTATTCATGTCCCCTGCTCCTCCATGTGATGGAAGCTACCAGGCTGTCACCATTTACATCCTGTATGTACTGTACATGTTCCCTGCTCCTCCATGTGATGTAAGCTGCCAGGCTGTCACCATATACATCCTGTATGTACTGTACATGTCACCTGCTCCTCCATGTGATAGAAGCTGCCGGGCTGTCACCATATACATCCTGTATGTAGTGTACATGTCCCCTGCCCCTCCATGTGATGGAAGCTGCCAGGCTGTCACCATATACATCCTGTATGTACTGTACATGTCCCCTGCCCCTCCATGTGATGGAATTATACACTGCTCCAGCCTTACCCTGCCCCGCATAAACTAAGAATACGTCATTATTGTGTCCCTGACAGCCAGAAGTAATCAATCACTGCACCATCCCCCAGCTGCGTCATCCAGTTCAGGTTGATTAGTCCTGTCTGGACAGTTCAGGAAGCTCCGTGTGTAATGTGTTTATGTAGGGACTCAGCTTCCCCAAGGTCCTGAATTTTATCATAGTTTTTTTTCAGCAACACCACTTATGCGTCAGTATAGCTACAGAATGTCAGGGTATGTTTGGTTCACAAAGCATAAAAATAAGTGGTAGGTTTCCCGTTAAGGAGTTGACCGTTTTTGCTTCTGTCATCCCTGTTTGTGGGCATCCGGATATTTTATTTTTTTCACTAAAGAAGCTGTGTTATGCACACCTCCTGTATGACGTCACCTGCATCTCCCATGCTCCCAGCATGTGAGTGGCTGGGGCAGGAGAGTGCATATTTAGCAGCCCAGGGCACCGGACATCTTGTCCCCGCACTCCAGTCTGCTAATTATAAGTTTCTTTTATGAGTGATCTCGGTGAGTCAAGATTAGAGAAGCACACTACTGCGATCAACATCAACTGGAGGGCAGGTGAGTATATGAAGTTTAATATGTTTACCAGCTATTGGTAGATTTAGTAGATCTACTCAATGTCACAACAATGGGAATTCTGAGACCCTACATAATACAGAGACTGAATCACATTGGGGGTCATTTACTAAGGGCCCGATTCGCATTTTCCCGTTACAGCAAAAAAATGTTTCAACTCCAATTGTCACTGGGGCCAAAATGTTTTTTGTGTGGATCTACAATTACCTTGGACCAGACAAGGACCTTTTATCTTTTTTAGTATATTTGTTATCCAGGGAGCTTACAAGGAATGTGACAAGTGACCCAAGGAAAGTTTGGTATATATAAAGCTTGAGAAGATCAGAACCCAGGAAAAAGTGAGAAATGAGAAGTATAGGGCTACCGAGTAATGTAAAAACCTAAACTTATTTTCCAAAAAAAACAGCACCACACCTGTGAATGGGTTATGGCACTTCGCTCTATAGAAGTGAATTGATCTAAGCCGAGACTCTTATGGCACTTCGCTCTATAGAAGTGAATTGATCTAAGCCGAGACTCATGGATAGGAGTGGTGTTGTTTTACTTATCCTGGATAACCCCTTTCATAGGTGTAGAGGATGCCTCCTGTCTATGGTGATGATAGAACCGCCTCTCCTCTAGGTGTAGAGGATGTCCCTTGTCTATGGTGATGGTAGAACCTCCTCTATTCTAGGTGTAGAGGATGCCCCCTGTCTATGGTGATGGTAGAACCTCCTCTATTCTAGGTGTAGAGGATGCCCCCTTGTCCTGGTCACAGGCCTAGGTATAAAAATCTTTGGAGAGATCCTTGTTCTGCTTGTTCAGATATTTGTACAAGGTATTTGATCATAAGTTCTCATCACTTTTAATGAGACAGGAATGGAATGGATATTTGGAACTGGAACCAGGGATATAACTTGTCACTTTATTGAGGGTGTCTCAAGGTAACAACGCGTTTCAGGGAAAACCATATGATAACCGTATGATCTCCCCCTAAGACTTTAAATGGATGGTCCCACGGTGGCTTCCATTCCTACATCACTTTTACTATAGATTTTTTTGAAGTTGTTGAAGAGTTGGTGACAACTTCAAAAAATGGAGACAACAAAGAGCTTGTAGTCTGTAACCATGGAGACACACAGCTCTACATAGAAGCTGTATACACAAAACACTAATTTTCTTCACTTATTTTTTAGTTTCAGAAGTATTATAACATCGTTTAGAACATTTATAGCTCTTTATCCCGGTCTTGTACATTCAGCTTGTCTAGTAAAAGGTCTTGAGGTTTCACAGTTAATTCTATAAAAATTTCCTCTTCCAAACCTAACTCATTACATTTGGTTATGCAACTCTCTCTTCTGTACCTTGCTCAGTAGTGGCAATGATAGTGAATAAGCAGGTATTACATCTAATGGTCTCCTTGTACCTGGCATAAAAAAAAATAGATTAGTGGACAAACTGTGTTATCTGATCGCTGTCTGGCACAGCGGGTAATCTAAGGTGAACACTTACGTTGCCATGACTGTGCCCTATGCTCTATGACAAGCTGACATTACAATTATAGAGCAATATGATGGGCGGAAATGAAGGCTCCATAAAACATGCCCATAAATCATAAGGACCTGCTAAAGAATAACTGTGCCGGTACTGACCTTGTACTAGACATATGATACTATAAAGAATACAATAAATAGAGGAAGGGAAGAAAGCAACACCTTTATTCACAAGGGCACAACAGAAGCAACGTTTCCATTCGCCATGAATCTTTGTCAAGCAAAGACTCATGACGAATCGAAACGTTGCTTCTGTTGTGCCCTTGTGAATAAAGGTTTTGCCTTCTTCACTTCATTGGATGCTGTGGCCTCCTACTTTGGATCTTGAATGCCAGGCTTCCAGGCTGTGTGCACCACCTATACAACTTTTCATGATTTACGGAAGTTGCTGTCTGTTCTCTTATTTTTACTATAAAGAATACATGGTCTCTTGTTCCAGTTCCAGGAAGTGCTGAGGGAGCCGTAGGAGAGTGAGACAGTGTAGCAGCCTGCGAAACTACAGCATGGAAGAACTCTTGTCATTGCCATCATTCTAAAAGTTGATTTTTGAAGGAAGGAGGCCATAGGTAACAAATATAAAAAGATCAGCACAGTCACGGTGCCTGAATCTATGTGTCCCTGTCATGATGGATTCTATGGTAGATTTCCTTTAAAACGGATTATCTCTACTATAACAATGTCACATTTTATACCACAGGTTTCGGCTAAGTCACACCTGTACTTCTACTTTGTCTAGTAACTGTAATAATTGTCTCAAATAAATAATAAACATGGTGCAAGTTAGGCGCTAAACTTTTGGTGCATTTAACTTATATATTTGCGTCTATGATATGGATAATATACCCAGTAAACCTAATAATAACATATTCTCACCTGCCTGGCGGAGCAGGAAGCAATGCCGATCCTGGGTAACCTACAAGCTCACTTCCTATTCACTTGGATAAGAGCTGCGGTTACCCTGCACAGCCACTACACAGGGAATAGAGCTGTGATTCTGTCTCTATTCTCTGTGTATATTACCAGAAGCAACAGGGCTGAGTATCAGACCCCCACCAATTTTAAATTCATGAGCAACAGTATTGTAAGGAATAAAGAGGTTGTATCAAGTTGTATCTTCTTCCTCTGCTGGGACTTCAACCGATCATATAAAACCTGACTCCTACCAATCACCTGTTCTCACTAACTGATCGACAAGTTGACAATGGAGTGCCTGAAATAGCTGAGCGCTGTGCTCAGCAACATCCAACACTCCAATAGCATTTAAAGGCATCACCACAGCTCATTTTCTTATGGCACTATCTCTATCATATTTACACTCACCGGCCACTTTATTAGGTACACCTGTCCAACTGCTCGTTAACACTTCATTTCTCATCAGCCAATCACATGGCGGCAACTCAGTGCATTTAGGCATGTAGACATGGTCAAGACAATCTCCTGCAGTTCAAACCAAGCATCAGTATGGGGAAGAAAGGTGATTTGATGCCTTCGAACGTGGCATGGTTGTTGGTGCCAGACGGGCTGGTCTGAGTATTTCAGAAACTGCTGATCTACTGGGATTTTCACGCACAACCATCTCTAGGGTTTACAGAGAATGGTCTAAAAAAGAAAAAACATCCAGTGAGCGGCAGTTCTGTGGGCGGAAATGCCTTGTTGATGCCAGAGGTCAGAGGAGAATGGGCACACTGGTTCGAGCTGATAGAAAGGCAATAGTGACTCAAATCGCCACCCGTTACAACCAAGGTAGGCAGAAGAGCATCTCTGAATGCACAGTCCGTCGAACTTTGAGGCAGATGGGCTACAGCAGCAGAAGACCACACTGGGTGCCACTCCTTTCAGCTAAGAACAGGAAACTGAGGCTACAATTTGCACAAGCTCATCGAAATTGGATAGTAGAAGATTGCAAAAACGTTGCCTGGTCTGATGGGTCTCGATTTCTGCTGTGACATTCGGATGGTAGGGTCAGAATTTGGCATCAACAACATGAAAGCATGGATCCATCCTGCCTTGTATCAATGGTTCAGGCTGCTGGTGGTGGTGTCATGGTGTGGGGAATATTTTCTTGGCACTCTTTGGGCCCCTTGGTACCAATTGAGCATCGTTGCAACGCCACAGCCTACCTGAGTATTGTTGCTGACCATGTCCATCCCTTTATGACCACAATGTACCCTGTAACATCTGATGGCTACTTTCAGCAGGATAATGCGCCATGTCATAAAGCTGGAATCATCTCAGACTGGTTTCTTGAACATGACAATGAGGTCACTGGACTCAAATGGCCTCCACAGTCACCAGATCTCAATCCAATAGAGCATCTTTGGGATGTGGTGGAACGGGAGATTCTCATCATGGATGTGCAGCCGACAAATCTGCGGCAACTGTGTGATGCCATCATGTCAATATGGACCAAAATCTCTGAGGAGCTTCCAGCACCTTGTTGAATCTATGCCACGAAGAATTGAGGCAGTTCTGAAGGCAAAAGGGGGTCCAACCGTTACTAGCATGGTGTACCTAATAAAGTGGCCGGTGAGTGTAAGTCACAAACATGTTAAAATATATGATCATGGAATTACTGGTGATTCCAATAAACATATATTTTAATACGTTTCAGACTTACATATGATAGATGTAGCGTCTTAAGAAAATGAAATTACATAGGTGTGTGATGCCAATTTTCTGTACATCCACCATCCAGGGTTAGCGGATTTGTTCCTTGTCCATATTCATTTGAGAGCTCAAAGGAGTCTGATACCCAAACTTCTTATCAACACTAGGTGAGAGTTATTCTTTTATACAAAAAGCATTATGTTCTAAAACTACACTCCAGTCTCGTGCGCTACTTTTGTCCCCTCTTGCCTCCCTCTTCTTTTTCTCTGGTTGTGGAGAGCCCTCAACATTCGGAGGAAATCTTTTCCTAGTATTTACAAAATAGCATTTAAGGAACTCTCCGGTCACAGCTTAATCAAGTTCCAAAAGCCACTTTAATAAATCCGGCATCAGCAGAGATCCAGAGACCGACACAGAATTAATGATCCGGCGACATTTTGGGGAACATTTACTTACCAGGTCCTGCAGAGTCCCTGAAAGTGCATTGTCCGACGAGATTGCACTGTGCCGTGATTCACTAAGATCGTGTGCCCGATATCCTGCATGTGTCGCTTCCCCGCTCAGGTCCGCCAGAGTTCACCTTCTTCTTCCCGGTGCATGTAAGTGCTTGATCTTGCGACACAATTTGAAAGTTAAATCCAGCACTCAGTCCGAACGTCTCGCCCCCAATTTCTGTCACTTGGAAACCGGCGCAGCTGCGCCACAATCCGATCAACTGCATCACAATCCCAGCGCAAACCCCTGTTAAATACCTGTCAAAGCTGTGCAAATCCTGAAAACCGCGAACAGTGCGTCGAAAGTGTAAATAAGCCCCATTGTCCCCATTGAATGGAGGAGCGGAACTCTAGGTTCTCACCAGGTTCTAGGAATAAAATTAAATGAGTCCTGCTCCTCCCTTCAGGCACTGCACCATGTATAATTCAATTAATTAGCTTTGACTGTAATGTTCCTTTAAAGTAGAGGCTAGGGGCAAGCTTCATTCTACTGATTAGAGGTGGGTACGTTCTTGTGATCATGAGGTTTCCAAAAGCCGGACCCTACAGATCACATCCCATGGATAGGGGATAAAAATGAAATTTGATACAACTCCTTTAAAGGCCCTACACAGTAAGTCTTTTTACCTCCTAAAAAGGGACAAAAAATGTACATTCATTTCCTGAGAACATGTTGTCCTTGTTGTTCGTGGCGCCTCCAAACAAAATCTGTATTTTATAAACATGTTAGTGTAGGCTGCATAGCCGAATCCTCCAACCAAAGACAAAACTAGAAGCGAAACCAGAACATTCCCTGCCGTCTAGAGTTATATGTCCCTCATCCATATATTTCATCACTAAAGTTTACAGACAAAATAAAGGTCTTATGCACAAAATTCACACAACTCAAACCTAAATAAGAACTTCATTCAGACTAATCCAAAAATCCTTGTGGACGCATCCTCCGGCCTTCTGCCTGCTGAAATCTGCATTTATAAAATGCTTAATCCATCTACTAACATTGCTGGAAAAAAAAAAAGTTCCCAAGAAACTTGAGGTAAACACACACGGGGTGTTCGGGCCAACTTAGGCAGACAGGAAGATTTTGAAAAACAAACACGCATTTCACAAGAAACATTTGCAGTTTGGTTCAATGAACCGCTTCATTAAATACAAGAATTACAAAAATTGAGATTAAAATATTGGTAAATCTTTTCGCTATGTAAAGGTTCCCAATGGAAGTTAACCCAATAATGGATCTATGATTTAAATTCCAATATGGCTCCATTCACACTGCCCAATGGGGGACGTATATAAGGCATATATATGTCCCCCATAGATGGCAATGGGCACATGGCGCCCTACGGGAGCGGTACGGTGCAGTACAAGTGGGGCACCGTTCCATTCTGTACCCCGTGAAAAGATAGGACATTTCTTTAAAAAGTTGCCCAAAAATCACAAACCCTTCTGCAACCCCTACTAAATTGCAACTTTTTCATAAGTGTACATCTGGATCTGAAATATATATCAAGCGCAACACTGAAAAATTCTGGCACAGTTAATGTTGCTAGGAGAGTGGATAAGTTGCAAATTTTGGTGCAATTATGAAAATGCAGAAATAGAAGTGAAAAAAAGAAAAGTCTGAGATAAATGATCCCCAAGGAGTACCAATGTTTCTGGTTATTATGTGACTTGTAATTTACAGGCCCCTCATGGTTATTTTATATGAGCCCACCTCACTCCCTATGGATTCATTAGATAAAGCCCCATTCACCCGCATGGATTCCTTATGTCCAGCATTATGTGGGCCCCCTCAACAGCCCTGGGCCCCAGTACTTGCCCCAGGAATGCCCAGTGGTGGTGCTAACCCTGCTTGTAATCTTCATTTTCTAGTGGCTCTACTTTATATTGTCTCTGTCTTTGAATTTGCTCTGTGATGGTGGAGATCTAGCTGCTGTGACTCACTGCTCCCCCTCCCATCTCCATAGAACACACTAAAATTGCTACATAAATGTATTCATAGAACCTGTTGATGGGTATAGGTATTGTCGAGACACCCAACGATCACAAAACTGAGGGTCCTATTTTCACGGATGAATGGTCCACAATAAGAATGGCTGCTCCATAAACTTCTGTAGGATTTGGTGACAGATTAGAAGTGAACATGACTATACCCGCCAGACCTCCCGAAAATAAATGGAGGGAACACAACTTACTCCATTTCTGCCCACGTGGATAAGGGATAACTTGAAATTATGGAAATATCTTTCAATTTGATAAGTAATAAATCAAAAATATACCAGAAATTTAGGTGAAAACCTCTGACAGGGCACAATGGATTTCCCAAGCACTGGGTGGTCCATCATAGGATATAGGATATAACGGTCTGCCTCATGACATACAATAGTCATAATATATGGATCATTGCTCAGAGCACATGGCACTGGGAGAACTTTCTTGCCTTTCTATGAGAAGTGTTTACAAATAAAAAGTTCACCTTGCAAAAAAAAAGTAACCTGATGCTCCTATGTGTATGAGGGGGGGATAGTTTAGAATTAGTGGCCCTTTAAACACAAGCAGATGTGGTCAGATCGGAAGTCACAGAGATTTCAGACATGTAATTACGTCCCTCCCCCCTCCCCAGAAGTGAGTCGTACAACATCCATCTTCGTCCATACTCTCACAGACCGAGTCTTGTTTAGTTGGCTGATTTCTCCGGCGATGGAAGACATGTCATTTCCTAGACCTCAATGTACGACTCCCGTGTTATTAAGATATCCTGTGCTGGAGATTGTATGTTATTCATTTACCTCCATGGTGGTAATATTGCCTAAATCATCAGGGTCACTCTGCTTATATTTGCAGACTGCTGATTTAATATAGAAATACATTACTAAATTCTTACTTAATTTGGATGAAATAAAATCTTCGCCAAGTCTAAACATTCTGAATGGTGTTATAATACAAGTTCTAACCTCCCATTTCATGGTGGCATCTTTATAGAGGGTCTTTCACCAACTTTAATAAGTAACCCCCCACATTAGCTTCTACGGATCTGATCCCGTAATTTACTTTTGGGTCTTCCCTGTCAGATGGGTGGAGCCAGGCTCAAGCCCAGGACCACCCATAAGCGAATTAGCATAGTTTCCTGGTATGTTATAGAACCATAGGCAGCTGCTATCAGACCCTCATCAATTTCATACTGATGAGCAACAGTATTGCAAGGCATACCCCCTTAAGGGGTTGTGTCAAGTTTGATTATAATCCCCTCTCCCCTATTTGGGGAGGCAAATGCTGTTACCTCCTCCAATAAGGAGAAATGACCCCTGGCGATCAAGAGAACCGGAGTCTTGTCACTTCATACATTTGTCAGAAATGTCTGAGAACAGCGATTGGGTATCACTGGTACCTTCATAGACACTAAATCGGAAATCTAGATATACCCCAGCGCTGTGCTCTGCAATTTTCTATTATCAAAGTACTAAAAAGAGCAGCGCCACACAAGTTCAACCTAACTACATTAGGGGAACAGGGAGTTGGTTATGATCAGAAGGTCGGTTCTTATAATCGGTAGGGGGTCCAACTGCTCAGAAACAATGTGGGCTAGAACTATATTCCAACTACCCCAGACTCAGTATAGTAGAACCAATTAATGGGTAAAAAGAGTTGGAATTGATGGGGGTGGAGAAAGTTACTCTTCAAAGGGGATGTTTAAAAATAAATAAAATAATAATGTATTTATATAGCACACACAGATTACACAGCGCTGCACAGAGTTTGCCAGATCGGTCCCTGTCCCCAATGGGGCTCACAATCTAATCCACCTACCAGTATGTTTTGGAGTGTGGGAGGAAACCGAAGTACCCAGAGGAAACCCACGCAAACACGGAGAGTAAATTGGAAAAGAGGTCGGGTTCCATCATCTTCTCCTTCTTTCTCCTGCCGACCTTCCCTGGGCCCTAGGGCATGGGTGCACGCTCTGAGTTGAAGACCCTGAGGAAACCCACGCAAACACGGAGAGAACATACAAACTCTTTGCAGATGTTGACCCTGGGACATGAACCCAGGTCCCCAGCGCTGCAAGGCTGTAATGCTAACCACTAAGATGTTTATCCAGTAAATGTAAAACAAAAAACCAATGAACTCATATTCCCCTTACCAAGCCTGATGTTTCCTGAGTTCCCCTTGCCAACTACAATCTGGTCTCTTCACGTAGGAAATGATCAATCATCCCATAAGTGGTTACAGTAATTTACTATTGCGCCAGTGATTGCTGAGAAGTCATTACCTGAGATTCAAGAGGTAAAAGGAAGTAGAGAGCGGCTGAAGATTACACAGCCTATAAAGGTCCAGCTTGCTGAGCCATGAGTTGCAGCCTCCAGCTGCTGTACGGCAGAGTCCCATGAATGGCGCCATCACCAATGGAAGCGCTCTATCGTCGGGAAAGCCAAGTAGTGTTGCGTATGTCTGACAGGTTCTGGGGTCTCTGGTCATCTGGTCTGGGTCAGTCATTAGTCAAGTCCATTAATAGTAAGCAGTTCTAAGGGTCTCAGAAAATCAGTCTGGTCTGGAGTCTCTAGGATTATTTGTTGGGTCTGTGCTCTCCAGTATTAAAGAACATCTACCACCAGGATGAAGGATTGTAAACAAATCACACTAACTTACTGGTAAGTGCCCCTTCTGACAGGATCCACTCTTCTTTAAGCTTCTTATGCCCTTGTTTCTAAGGAAAAAAAACACCTTAGAAATTATGCAAATGAACCTGAGGGGCTCCAGGCTCCATTAACACCTATGGAGGCCGCAACCCCTCATGCTCATTTGCATAATTTTAGAAACATATTTTGGTAAAAAAGAAAACAGGGCATAAGAAGGTAAAAGAAGCGCTGATCCTGCCAGAAAGGACACACTCCAGTAAGTTAGTGTGATTGGTTTACAATCCTTCATCCTGGTGGTAGATATCCTTTAATGTCTACTCTACATTATTGTTTACATTATTATGGTCTGCTCTGGGGTTTCTTCATCATTATTCTCTGCTCTGGGAGTTATCATTTTTATTGTTTGCTCTGGAAGAAATGGTTCTTTGGAGGTCAGATCAAGTTGGGATCCTCGGTGGGAATCTAAAAACAAGGGCAAAGACTAAGTCCTAAAACAAAGCCTGGGTAAAGGTCAGAGGCTTCGTTGCTCCAGTGCAGGAAGGTGACCTTTATAACCAGGTGCTATAAGGGATTTCCTATAAAAACTTTCCCTATGAGCATGGTGGCCCTTTAAATTTCAACTCAGAGCGTGCACCCATACCCTAGGGCCCAGGGAAGGTCGGCAGGAGAAAGAAGGAGAAGATGATGGAACCCGAACTCTTTTTACTCTCGTGTTTGCGTGGGTTTCCTCCGGGTACTCAGGTTTCCTCCCACACTCCAAAACATACTGTTAGGTTGTTTAGATTGTGAGCCCATGGGGACAGGGACCGATTTGTCATGCTTTGTGCATCTGTGTGCGCTATATAAATAAAGAATTATTATGAATTATTACAGACCGTCAGGAACAGACAAAACTCAAAGAAACAACAGCACCTCCATCATCCTCCAACCCTACTAATAACACTGATAGAAACTCGTACATGGACTAAAAACATGGATATCACATCTGCTGTAATTATTAATGAAAGATTCTCGGACCCCACAGAATCAAAGGAACCAAACTAAAATCCTTATAAAGCAGATTTCTTACAGTTTATAATGTACCTACCACCTGTCGGACTATACCATCTATAAAAGTTATACGTCACCAGAATTTTAAGACTTTATTCTCGTAGGCTTCGTGTCAAGGTCATAGATTTGAAGCTCCCTTGTGTCCTAACTTTTTGCGCTGATGTTTTTTAGCATTGTGTGTGATTTATGTGCCTCCTGCCTGTACTCCACCATTACAGTAAAGCCATTGTAACAACAGCTGGAGAACACGCTGAGGCGATCCATGGCCATGGAGAATGACAGTATTACATTTCCATAAGCAGATTACTGACGGCTTTTCACAACGGGAAACAAATCTATTACTATTGCTACTTATAGTAACAAAAACAACTATTATGGTCTTTGTGTCATCGTTATTATTCTCTGTTTCTGGCAGCTTTCATTTTACAATTTAAAATAATTTTTATTACTTGGAGGCACAGGTAAGGGTTAAATGGTAAATGGTAACAAACTTTTCTTACATCAAGACTATATGTAAGAAACTTTGTAATACAACTTATCAGAGGAAAGTAGTTCCTTCTCCACTTACTTTGGCTCTTATTACCCTCCCTCGTCCCTTCCTTCCTCATCTGCCTTTCATTTCCAAATCTCTACTGAATTCAATCTTGCTAGCAACAAGACAGAATGTAGCTCAGTGAGTGTATGTAAAGAATAGAGAAAGGAATAAGCACTGAGAGGACTGCAATCTACAGACAGGGGCGTATAAGACAGCCATGGGCCCTGGGCTGTATGGATATTATGCCCCCTACAAGTCACTTCCTACATCTGGTACTAGAATCAGCTTCTTGGGGAATAGAGGATGTGTCCCTTCTGCCTGCTTTCAATCTGCAGTTTCAGGACCTATGGAGGACCTTCAAAGATCTGGAAATGACTCTTGTGTACAGTGGGTACAGAAAGTATTCAGACACTTTTAAAACGTCCACTCTGTTTCATTGCAGCCAATTGGTAAGATTAGAAAAGTTCTTTAGAAAAACTGAAATATCACATGGTCATAAGTTTTCACACCCTCTGCTGTGACACATATTTAAATTACATGCTGTCCATTGTCTCTTGATCCTCTTTGAGATGGTTCTACTCCTTTATTGAAGTCCAGCTGTGTTTAAATAAACTGATTGGATTTGATTAGGAAAGGCTCAAATCTGTCCATATTGTGCATGTAACAGTACATGAGAATCATGGGGTCTAAGGAACTGCCCAAGGTGCTCATAGACAGAATTGTGGCAAGGCAGATTAGGTGATATGTATAACTTTTCACTGGACCACTGGGTGTAATTGAGGAAAAGGTGAATGCGGCATACTACAGAGATATCCTGGATGAAAACCTCTTCCAGATACCTCAGACTGGGCTGAAGTTTCACCTTCCAACAAGACAATGACGCTAATTACACAGCTGAAGTAACAAAGCAGAGGATTCATAACATCTCTGTGACCATTCCAATTGAGCATCTCTGGAGAGACCTGAAAATGGCCACCACCAACGTTCACCATCCAACCTGAGGGAACTGGAGAGGATCTGCAAGGAAGAGACAGAGGATTCCCAAATCCGGGTGTGAAAATCTTGTAGCATCTTCCCAAGAAGACTCCTGTACTAGCTCCAAAGCTTCTTCTACTCAGCAAAGGGTCTGAATACCTCTGACCGTGTGATATTTCAGTTTTTCTTGTTTAATAAATTCACAAAAATATCTACATTTCTGTTTTTTTTCTGTGAAGATGGGGTGCAGAGTGTAAATTAATGAACAAAAAAATAAAAAAATTTTTATCTTACCAATTTCCTGCAATAAAACAAAGAGAAAAAATGTAACGGTGTGTGAATACTCACATTGTACATGTGAGTATAACATTTGGTGGGGGTGGTTTGTGTGGCCATGGGGCCCCTAGAAGTCTTGGGCCTTGGGCTGCTGCCCACTTCTGCCTACAAATGCAGAGACTAAAAAAATAAGAAATGCAAGAAGATGGAGACCTCACGTCACATAACAATCAGAAATTATTTCCTCATGACCACTGTTCTCACAGTTCTCTGAAAGGGGAGATACAATTTTAAAAACTGTTTATTTATAGAATTTCAAATTTCAAAATTTACAAAAATGCAAGTTCAAAATATATTTATTTAATCATCTTGAAATGTATAGTTTAGAGCTGAATTCATAATTATGCTTGTGGTTATTAGCAATTCTTTAAAAACTGGGATCTAATTGTATAGAACCCAAAATCTGCAGCAGAGACCCCTCTATAATATGCGTCATTTATATTACTGGGGACCGATTTTGTGGCTGACCCCAGGAGCCAACATTTGGGCTTAGGTGATCCCTGTATACCCCTTAATCCTATGGCCCTGATCTTCTTTATTAAAAAAATATTTGCTTTAGATTGGACAGTTTATAGGTTGGTAACGTAATTGGAGGACCCCCAACCCACAGAGATGAGAACCTTAAAAGGGGTTTTCCCATGAAACAAAGTCCACGGGATAGGGTGTAACTTGCTGATCAGTGGGGGTCTCCGTGCTGCAACCCCTGCAGATTGCGAAAATGAGGGGACCCCTCGTTGCTCCGTCAGATTAATGGAGCAGACGGACACGCATGACCGTTCTGCTCCATTAATCTCTATGGAGCTGATGGAGAATGCGCGGCCATCTGATCCATTAGTCTAAGGAGCGGCGAGGGGTTAGTCGGACCCTTCATTCTCGCGATCTGCTCAGCACAGAGACCGCCCACTGATCAACAAGTTGGGCCCTATACTGTGCATAGTGCCTAACTTTCCTTCATGGAGAAAACCCCTTTAACTTATCATAGAATTATGATTTATCCAATAGAAATATGCCCAACTAGTCAAATTTGTGTCCATTTGGGCCACACTGGTTCTGGAGATTAAAAACGAATATTGTAATTCCTTGTAGGACATGTCTGGGTTCTGATGTCATTGACTTGATCCTTTTATGTATCCCATATGCTTCTAACAATGATTATACTGTATATTACAACTGCTATTCTTGGACACATTGGAAAGTTCTTGGATTTGTACTGTGTAATTCATAATACCGTATAGCGGACTCAGCAAAACATAAATCTAAAGCTTTCACATAGTAAAGTAATAAGAGAGAGAGGCAAAGTCAGAAAGTAAGAATTTAGTGGTAGTAAAGACAAATCGTTTTCTCTTCATCTGCCCATTTTCCAGTCTACTTAAACCATCGCACTCACATAATCCTTGGCTTCATTCAGTGGTCCACAGCTGTGGTGCATAGAAATAACTACTATGTTACCCTGTTATTCAGCCTTCCTTCTACCCTCTAATCTAACGGGACCCTTAACTGTAAACCTGCAAAGACCAGTGTTAATTACCTGCTAAGAAGTAAAGACTATGTGGTCTTAGACACTCCATGGCAGGTTTATTAGTGCACTCTATGGAAGGTTTATTTTTGCACTCTGTGGCAGGAAATTATGGCACTATGTGGCAGGTTTAACCAAGTACTCTATGGCAGGTTTATTTTTGCACACTGTGGCAGGTTTATTAGTACACTTTGTGGTAGGATTATCTGTGCACTCTATGGCAGGTTTAAAAGGCATTACAATCTCAAGGAAGTTACTTTATTTGGCCTATCAAAAGCAACAGGTATTAGTGCACTCAGGGACAGGTTTACCTTTGCACTCTATGGCAGGTTTATTAGTACACTCTGTGACAGGTTAACCATTACCTGTGCACTCTATGGCAGGTTTACTAGTACACTCAGTGACAGGTTAACCATTACCTGTGCACTCTATGGCAGGTTTACTAGTACACTCAGTGACAGGTTAACCATTACCTGTGCACTCTATGGCAGGTTTATTAGTACACTCAGTGACAGGTTTACCTGTGCACTCGCAGGCAGGTTTATTAGTACACTCTGTGACAGGTTTATCTGTGCACTCTATGGCAGGTTTATTAGTACACTCAATGACAGGTGAACCATTACCTGTGCACACTATGGCAGGTTTATTAGTACACTCTGTGACAGGTTTATCTGTGCACTCTATGGCAGGTTTATTAGTACACTCAATGACAGGTGAACCATTACCTGTGCACACTATGGTAGGTGTATTAGTACACTCTGTGACAGGAATATCTGTGCACTCTATGGCAGGTTTATTAGTACACTCTGTGACAGGTTTATCTGTGCCCTCTATGTCAGGTTTATTAGTACACTATGTGACAGGTTAACCATTACCTGTGCACACTATGGCAGGTTTATTAATACACTCAGTGACAGGTTTATCTGTGCACTCTATGGCAGGTTTATTAGTACACTCAGTGACAGGTTTACCTGTGCACTCTATGGCAGGTTTATTAGTACACTCAGTGACAGGTTTACCTGTGCACTCTATGGCAGGTTTATTAGTACACTCTGTGACAGTTTTATGTGTGCAATCTCTATGGGTAGGTTTATTAGTACACTCATGGACAGGTTTACCATTACCTGTGCACTCTCTCTATGGTAGTGTTATTAGTAACACTCATGCAGGTTTTACCTGTGCACTCTATGGGCAGGTTTATTAGTACACTAATGACGGTTTACCTGTGCACTCTATGGCGGTTTATTAGTACACTCAGTGACAGGTTTACATGTGCACTCTATGGCAGGTTTTTAGTAACACTCAGCGAAAGTTTACCATTACTGTGCACTCTATGGCAGGTTATTAGTACACTCTAGTGAGGTTTTATCGTGCACTCGTGGCAGGTTTATACCGTGCACCTCGTTGGCAGGTTTATACGTGCATCGGTGCAGGTTTATCGTGCACTCTGGCAGGTTTAATTCCGTGACTCGTTGCAGGTTTTCGTGTCACTCGTGCAGTTATCCGTGCACTCGAGGCATGTTATCGTGCATCTCGGCAGGTTTATATCGTGCCTCGCTGCAGGTTTATACGTGCACTCGGTGGCAGGTTTATACTGCACTCGTGGCAGGTTTATAACGTTGCACTCGGTGGCAGGTTTATACGTGCACTCTCGGTGCGTTTATACGTGCACTCGAGGCGGTTTATCCGTGCACTCGCAGGCATGTTTATCCGTGCTTGCAGGCAGGTTTTCATCCGTGCACTCGGTGGCAGTTTATCCGTGCACTCGGGTGGCAGGTTTATCCGTGCACTCGTGGCAGGTTTAACGTGCACTCGGTGGCAGGTTTATACGTGCACTTCGTTGGCAGGTTTTATAAACGTGCACTCGGCAGGTTATAATAGTACCAACGATATTTAAGCTTCTGGCCACTACACCGGACACAACGCCAACTACTACACCACTCTGGGAATTAGCTGATAAGTGTCGAAGCCATTAGTTTGCCGTCCTCCCACCAATCAGATAGGCCATCAATAGCTACTTATATTCAAACCCTTAAAGGAAAAATCTTGTAACATTGCTTAAAGGGAATCTGTTACAGATTTTACGCCATTAAATTACCATCCCCCTCAGGTAAGGTATGAATGTCCTTTCTAGAATTTCTTCTTTTCTCTGAAATGCAACCTTTACTTGATATCTCCTTATTTTTCTGGGCTGAGACCCAGTACCGTGCGCCAGTTTTTATTAATCTGCCCCACTGTGCACACTCAAACGGCAAACAGCCATCGCACTATTTATAATTCTGGGACTATGTTTTAATCATAATCAATCATGCCAGTTGACAGATAATAAATACTACTCATCTTATATCCACCAAATCATACTCTTTAATATGAGCATATAAATGATGCCCTCTTCAAACCCGAAAAAGTGATTTCTCTCTGGGAAAAATACCTCTTCTTTTTTCAAATCACTTTGGAGGAGAGTCTTTTTTTTTATATGTAAACAGTTGATTTCACATAAAAGGGGAATTCTAGCATTTCATTCTCTCTACCTGAGGGGACTAGTAAACCTGGTGAAGGCCCCTTAAAGAGCCACACTCCTAAAACGAGCCGAAGCCAAAGAGAGAAACATGATCTCAGCCATGAAATCAAAGTCTACCAACACAGCAAGGAATAAGGATCCAAACAGCTAAAACATTGGCTTATCACTAGCAAACGTATTCTTGATCCATCGCTGTGAAAAGCCGCGGAGTATATACGTATGTTTATATCTCAGTTTAGCGTATCATATGGCCGTATTACTCCATGACATTTCCTTCTTCTCTTGGAGTTAATTCTTAGCCCTCAGCAATATTTTTCTACAATCACATCCTGTCATCCGGCCAAGAACTACTACTGTCTGAGTACACAGAAATTAGCAGAGAATCTCCTTCTCACGACACGGCTTTATGTAAGTGTCACATAGGACACTATCTTTATTTAGCCGAGGCTTTAATCTAATTATCTATAATGGGTAATCTTATTCTGTTTAGTGAAATAGACACCTCTTATTAACAACCCCCCAAATCACAAACTATCGTTTAGGCCACAAAGGCTTGTAGCGGTGTTTTAGAGAAGAAGAACCAAAACGATCCATGATGAGCACAATATTAAACTGAACTGTCATTGAAATCAATGTGAGAACTCTCCATGTTTTCCGCCTTGGATTGTGCCATGTTCAAGTTCAAGTTGTGCAATGAAACATGTGTGATATACATAGGCTAGGGCAGTGGCGGCAAATCGTTTAGAGGGCGAGAGCCCAAACTGCAACCCAAAACCCACCATTAATTGACAAAATGCCCGCCACAGCAATTCAAGCAAAAACTTTTGCTCGACCACAGCTTTCAACCATCCTGAGGATGCCAAAATCATTGACAGAAGGAGGGAAATTCGGATTGTTGGAGGGATATGGATCTAATGAATAATCTGGCCTGTGCACACCTTTTCTTTACAGTCTCGGGTAGACCAAAATGTTTCACCTCAAAGGAACCTGTCAGCAGGATGTTCTTTTTAAATGATGACATGTCCCCCGGGACTTCACAACCCCTACTGACAGGGAGCAAGGTAATGTTAAAGGACGTCTACCACCAGGAACAGGATTGTAAAACCAAGCCCACTTACATACTGGTGGTACCCCTCTGGCAGGATCCAGTTTTCTTTAAGATTCTTATGTCCTTATTTTTAAGATTAAAAGGCTTTAAAATTATGCAAATGAGCCTCAGGAGCCCCTATGGCTCATTAGTTATTTAAAGGCCTTTTTTGTAAAAACCAGGGAATAAGAAGCTATCCTTCTCCAGAAGGGGCACACACCAGTAGGTAGTCAGTGGGCTTGGTTTACATTCCCTGGTTCATGCATCTTACAATGTGCCACTTTCATCTATTTTGATTGAGTGAGTCTACATTGATTTTGGCCGTGATACGGATGCATAGAAAATGGCGAAAAAACGATGCATGAAAAACTATAAGAAAATCTTGGCATCTATGGCTTTATTACTTACTGCCTCACTCGTAACCTCTGGAACTCTCACTGCTATATTCACGTCGTATGTTTTTGTTTTAGTGTTGAATTTTTAGTGTTGTTATCATTGCTGAGCATTGCTTTCGCCCCTATTGTCAACATCTATTTTTACTATATCGCTAAAAACCCTTTCACAGCTATTTTCAATACACAACAATGAATATAACCGTTTGAGATGATAATTTACTTTTCAGGTCTTGTCTTGTGTCAGCGTCAAATACTAAAATGGTTTTCTATATAAGTCGAAATATTAAATTGGGGGAGGGGGGTTTCAAATATTTGGCAACAGGTTTGTAACATTGGGGCACATTACTAAGGGTCGGGACAAGCGCATTTCCGTCAGGTTTCCCGACTTTTTACATTTTTGCCCTGAATTGCCCCGGGTTTTTGCGGACTTGATTGGATTGTGGGGGGGCATAGCGTCGGACAACCCGACTGATTCGGACAAACAGCGGAATTTAAAACCAATTTGTATCGCAATCAGCACTCACATGCAACGGGAAGAAGAAGGGTGAACTTCGGCTGAGCTGTGACACGTTGTTCATCCAATGAACCTTGAGGGAGCTTGTGTGGACCTCCAACGTAGAGGATCAACATTTTAGAGCCAGAATGCAACCAAAGCGGCTTGTTAAATTGGGTCATTATTCTATGTAGCAGTAGGTGGGCCACTAAAATCATTTTTACTGGTGGCCACTAGGCGCCCCAATCCGGCACTGCCTATCAAGAAGAGCCACTTAATATAGGAAGTGTTAGGAGAAGCCTGCATAGCCCAGGGGTGTCAGTTTTGTACTAGTAGAGGACATAGGGGGATTTGAAGTGTCTGAGAAGAGAACTGTTCTACGTCGCCCATTGCAACCAATCAGAGCTCAGCTTTCTCTGAATAGCTGCCATGGGCAACTAGACATTTTTACCTTCTGATCAATTGCCCCCTTAAGTCTTGCTTTTTTCCGGATAATAAGCCATTCAGCGATTAATGACTAAACTGTGGAGGTAACTGTGACTATCGCTACAGCAGCTCCTCTAGACTTCCCAGTCTATTCAGAGGGACAGTCCAACATTTTGGGAGGCTTCTGTTGCAGTGAAAAGTCTGTAATAATCTGTTTTATGAGCGATCAAGTCTGTCCACGCCGCGCTGCTTCTCCCCGGTATCTACTTATACTTGCCTGGTCCCGTGATCAATCTGCAGATGCTTTTACAGTCTCTGCTACGTGAACGCAAGCCAGCTGTCTCCCATATATTAAAGGGAGCGGATCGTTAGAACGATCTCAATTTTCACGTTATTAGAGATTAGCAACAAGGAAGGGATTTGGAAGTTGCTTAATTTGCTGTCCTCTCTTCACAACATACGGCAATGATTATGTGCCGCAGCTTCTTCACACACCGCCATCTACGCGTAGGATAAGCCAAGAAATAACAAACCAAACAACCAGAATCTTCAGAAGATCATGGGCAATCATAAACCTATTAATCCTAATGGTTAAGAGTGCCGACGTACAGATTGAAAAAAATAAAACAAACACATGCCAGTATTATTTCTTTTTAATATTTCAAAAGCAAAAATGATAATGATGTGTTTGTATACAATTTATTCTAGTTACATGTGCCGGCGTTGAAATGACCCTTAGTTTAAAGGGATTCCCTTACAATTAGTTACTGACCACAGTGATCAGCTGTACTCTATGGTAGGACTCAACAACGATGTTCAATTTCCCTGCAGCGCCACCACAGGAGAATGCAAAATTAACAAACAGTTCATGCTGAACCTATAGGAAGCCAATGTAACACTAAGTCCTCCAAACAAAGATGTTCTTTACGGCTACTCTCTATATCATTTTCTCAACTTTGATGTATAATTCCTAGATCCGTGATAGCTCTTTGAGACATGAAAAAGTGGATTCCTAGGAGGGTGACTTCTCAAAGAATATGGTGAGTATTTATGATAATTTGTAGGCACTGAAAATCCTGCCGGCAACAAGTAAACTTTATCAAGGTCCTTTTAGTCTGTACAAAGGTAACAGCTCAATTTGCGATAAAACATCTCCAGAATCTTTTTAATCTTTTTTTGGTTTGGTGTTTTGCTTCTTCATTGTTGACCCTACCAAATTTTATCTCTATCTTTGGCAATGTTTTTTTGTAATTTTCTGTTTAGTTTGGATAAAATACCGCCGTCACGTTCGTGGAAGCTTGATAAGCACAAAAATTGCAAAAAAATATTTGCCAATATTTTGTCAAACTGGTAAGAAGGTGCCAAAATGAATCCATGAAGATGAGGAATATAAATATGAAGGTGGCATGTGATTTGGGGGAAACGATCCTGGTGCTTTTATTCGGGTCTCCAACATCAGGGAAGGTTTGATATATTCTATATTTTGAGACAGGCCAAGGATTTTTTTTTCAATCACAAACAAACCAGAGAGTATATAGAGGAGTCATTGGCTACATTGAAATGATCTAGTCCTAGAGAGAGATTAAAGAGACCTATCAACAGAATCTATCTATTATGGTAATCTTATGGTAGGTTGATCCTTACATCTTAAGCACTGAACTTTTTTTCCCTAATTGTATAATATATTTCTAACCTGACTAGACTAATATGCACATTTTTGGCTGTGGCTACTCAGGCATCTCTAGGTTGTGGGCAAAGAGTGTTTAATAGCCCAAGTAGCCTCTGCTGTTCCCACCTCCTTCTGCTTCCTCCTCGGCATGTTCTTCAGCTGTCGGCTTCTCGGGCTCTGAGCTTGGGGGTAGCTCCTGTTCAGTGCAGTGCAGAGTACACCCCCATGGGGTTACTGTGTGGGGCTACTGTGCATACAGTTTGTGGTGCACCCGAGGAAGTGGAGGGGGTAGGACAGCATAGGTTACTGGGCGTGAGTAGGCTTTGCTACCACTCTGCCCACATAGGCTACGCCCCCGCCCAGTAGCCTCTGCCAAAAATGTGCATATTAGTTAAGTTTAGGTTCTGTTTTTTAAGCATTAAAGGATTAGGTAAGATAGGAGGACCTACCATCAATCTACCTTACACCAACTCCATGCAAAATGGTGTGGAGAGGCGGAAAGGGGTCATGTCCCGCATTGCTTGCGGCAGAACTGGTGCAGGCTATAGCGCAATTTTCTGGCAGAGAATTCCCTGCGTTGCACCAGTGATAGATCAAGTGTGGCGGGAGATTACTCGCAAAACAACCCTATATAGTTTTATATGAATTATTGCTGTTATATTGCGTAGTTTGACTCTGAAATTGTTGGTGCTTCGACACCCCAGGAATATCAGAGGTTGCCTATCACCACTTTGCTGATCGACATTGAATAATTAATTTATGACCAGGTTTTAGTTTGAAGTATATTTATGCCATACTCTTAAGAGAACATGGCAACATATGTAAGCTGGAGTCACAGAGTCTGCATTCATTAACATTTGTATTCAGGGGACAGAGGAGAGTCCCTGTATCTATGTTAATTACGTTTTCTTATAAGGCCCAGGAGATTCCTCTCATACTTAACTGAAAAGAGAGTTTTTCATACCCCATATTTTTTACGTTTATTAATATATATTTTTGTATATACGTCTATAAAAAATATTAAAGGGTATTCCAGGAATAAGCATAATTCCTATACAAATCAGTGTCCATTAATTAACTCCACAAAAGTCCGTTGCGAGCAGACAAAAGGACAGAAGATGCCTGCTGGTCACATGTCCACATCACAGTCCTGCACCTGCCTGGGCAGGTCATGTGATCACCACTACGCTTGCGTAAGTCGGTTGGTTGCAGTGCATTCAGTATGGTCAGTGTTTGTGATGATGGTAGTTACGCATCATTACTATGGAACAAGAGGACAGTCTGTTCAATCATCACCGGGAGCAGAGCAAAGAGGGAGGAGGAGTTACTGAAACTAAAGGATCATGGGATGTAGTTTCCAGTTTCGGCCATCTTAGTGATAACTCCACCTACTTTGAGAGGCCATAAATTTTGTGAAAATCATAAAATCAAACATTTAAGCTCCGTTTTTGTGACTAGGCTATACTCGAATATGTTTTCCTGTTTTTTTGTTTAAAATTAGGTTCCTTCGGCTTATACTCAGGTCGCTCTATACTCGAGTATATACGGTATATGTAATAATAATGTACATATTATGTACAAACTACCAGTGTTTCTGTTATCATTTCAACACCACAGTACTATAGTTTTCTGTTAAGAAAATATTCTCTTTAGTAGCAGTAATGGAAATAAATGTCTGAGTAAGGCTGAATTCACATGCTGTATGCCCTCCGTATGCCGATCAAGATAGGACATGTCCAATCTTTTCACAGGGGTACGGAACAGTACAGTGCCGCACTTGTGCTGACCGTACCGCTCCCATATGGCGCTGTGCATATAGGGCGTATATACGTTGGCCGTTTATACGTCCCCATACGCAGTGTGAATGCAGCCTTACTGAGTATTCTCTGTTTATCAGCTATGTGGATGTGTTGCATGTTTGACACCTACCAAACAATAAGGCGGTCATGGATAGTTTATCAATTTTTTCATGCCTGGAAAACCGTTTAAGGTACATTCTCACACGGCCATATGGGGCCGTTTATACGCCGTATATAACCTCCACCATAGACGCAATGTGTGCACGCCACCGTAACGTGAAGCAGTGCGGCACTGTACCACGCTCCGTAGCCGAAAAGATAGGACATGTCCACCTTTGCCCGTAATACGGCGCATGTGCCATGTTTCTCTATGTGAGGGGTGGCTGGTGTGCTATGGTATGGTGGGCACACTGTCATGAGTTAGCCTAAGGTGGCACAACTAATGGCAGCCAGATGTTATGCAGTAGTGTATAATAGTACATACTATAGATGCAAGCCTTGGATCTCAATAGGTGTCTCCCTCTAAGTGACTATTCGTATTCAGGACTGTGGGGTGCAGAAAAGTCCGGTATTTTGATAAAATAAAGGAGACCTTTCCTGCCTGTACATTAATACATCCACTTTATTAGACCATAGGGACTCATAGCTTAAGATAATGTTAACAGCTACTACAGCTACATCTGCTGATAATCTTCCCATTACCCTGCCCCTGCCTGAAGGAATGAGATCTCCCATAATGCATGCACAGACCTGTCATACTGTCACATCTGACAGTGTGGTCAACTCAGCACATATGTCATTGGGATAAGGATCATAATCCATATAGTAATCCATAGAGGACAAGTCCGAATCCTGTATGTCAGCCTCAGGATGTATAGTAAACCTTGGGAGAAGCCAAACACATGATGGCGCATTATCCAAGGCCTAAGACAGTAGACTTACATATCCTGTTTCAGGAATGCGTATATAGTAATAAGTAGAATATAATATACAAATATATTTAAATAACACATACCTAGAAATATCGCTGCAATTTGTATTCATAACGCAGATACATGTATAGCGTATTGTTCAAGCGAATACCGAAATGCTGACCGTTAAAATCTGTAGTCCCAAAGGATGTTTCTTTTTATTTTTGTGCTCAACTAACATAATGTCATAAATATCAGAATGGCTGGGTGCTGTGCTTCAAGTAACTATCCATCTGTCACACAGACATGTTTGTAGTTCTAATCCCTTTAGCTAATGTGATTGAACTGCAATGACGAGCACACCACTATACGGGCGCTATAGGTAGACTGTGAACAGCACCGGGCAATCAGATATGATAAGTGATCATCAAATAAATCCCCTTTAAAATCTCCACAGCAGGCACATCAAAGTGAATAATTGCACCACTGCACATGAAATGATCAATGTTCTATTCAATAGGGGGAATTCGGACCCCCATAGCTGTTTGACTCGTCCATCAAGTCCAACCCATTATCTACATTATACAGTATTTTCACCCATAAGATTGTAGAAATAGCTGTTGTAGTATCAGCACCAAATGCTCTGTACCTCAGATGAGTGGTCCAGGGCTGGAGCAGGGAGCTTGCACCCACCTATCGTTCAGGGCCGGTTGCCACACAGGGAATACATGGCAAGTGCTTGGGCCCAGAGCTGCTGGGGGGGGGGGCACATAAGGCTGTATATAAGGAATTCCAAGGTATGAGGGGCTGTATCTATGAATCCAATGGGGGGGCTGGTTAAATGATAAACTAGGAATATTTTATGGAACGGAACTGTTTTTAGTTTTTGAATTTTAATGCCGCCATGTAGTTCACTGCCAGGCGCCCACTGAGGCCTGCCGCCCAGGGGCCTACTGAACCTGAATCCGACCCTGTAACAGTTGATATCCCAATTGGCATAAAGCAAAACTTATGGCACAAACACTGCTAACAGTGATGGAGGAAGGTTCTACTACGAAAAAATCAGAAGAGCAGATCTAATAAAGAGGCTAATTGTTGGGTGTTTGGAAGTGGTAAAAGATCCCTTTATAATCTATTTTGGCCAAATTATGATGACCACATAGAGGATCCCTACCACCAAGCAGTGTATCATAGATAACTCTGGATCCTTGTGCGTGGAAGGCCTCTGTCTGATTCTGTACGGTCAGAAGCGTCTTGTGGGCTTGTTGATCATTTTCATGATTCATTACCACCACTATCTCTGAAGACAAAGTCCATTAATAACATCACAGCTGTTTAATAGCTCACAAACTCCCCAAGTACCGAGCCATGTGCAAGGGGATGAGGATATCACGGGAGGTCTTAATGAGTTAGTAGAAATTAAATGGACCACTGTAAGGATTTGGGACGGGCCAACAAGTGATGTTATGAGGGCTGGGGCAATCACTCAAATTGGCAACCATTGATGGACTTGATGGACTTGCGTGTTTTTTCTGGCCTTATTACTATGATAACCTTTCGTGGGTGCCTATGTAAGCAGTGTCTACAAATGTGGTCCCAGACCAAGGACAGGTGAGTAAAAAGTTTTAGTGCCCCCTTTTATTTCAAAAAAAACCCTGAAAACTGTATACTGATCTCCCAACCAATGACGAGGGACCATCATTAAGCCATATTCCAATATGTCAACATTTTGAAACCACCATATTGGATTAAGGCACATTTTTTCCAATGGGTATGTGGTTATGTAGCAGATCAAAAGACCAGAATTGTCTAAGAAATCGATTTCCATGAAAGAAGATTTCTTTCTGACAATATTTTCCCGGCTCCCATGTATGAAGCAAATGATAGATTATAGTTTATCTGAAGGGCTTCATTACTAGACAATGAGGGTTAGTGGTTCGAAAAACACACACACAACCCCTCTGCTAACAAAATCCGAAAACATCAGAAAGACTTGTGAAGAAGATGCATTCTCACCCCTAGTCACCTACCGCTTATGTATCCGTCCCACAAAATGGCAACAAAATACTGTATATGTAATGACAACAAGCATTGACACAGTCCCGTACGTGTATATCACAGATGTTTTTTAAAGAAGGCCCAAGACCAACATATCTTGGGGATAGGCACGAGTATCTAAAGCTTCCACCATTCAAAGAAACAGCCAACCCAAGGCATGGACCCATGCCACCCACCTCTGCATTATGGCAAAATCCTATCAACCATTCTGACCTGTTGTAAGAGTCCAGATATAAGTATATCCCTACATTTTGTATTCTTAAAGTGTTTGTGTAATGAAAAGTCCAATTTTCCAATATAACTTTCTGTATCGATTCCTCACAGTTTTCTGAGCTCTGCTTCTGTCAATTCTACAATAAAGCCTTTTGTTTATTTCGTGTGCGTAAAAATGATCCTGGTCCATGTGATGTCACCGGTGCACGGCTCATTATATCACACACGCTCTGATTACTCTCTGTTCCATAATGAGCTGTGAACCTGTGTGAGATCACATGACCAGTGACCTGTTTAAACCCAGAAGTAAACAATGAAGCTTCCTGTAGAACCCCATGCATTCCATGATTTGTAAAGCGCTGCAAACTGTGTTGGCCACAACTACTAAGAGCAACGGCAGCAGTTCTAGTGCATTGCCTGGCTTGATGAACGAAGGGACATCAGTATATAAGTGCCGTGCATAGTGTAGACCTATAGCAGTGATGGGAACCTTTTTTAAGAGACCGAGTTGCCCAAACTACGACCAAAATCCACTTATGTACTGTGAAGTGCCAACGTGATATAAGCAGTACTTATTACTTCCTGTTTTTTCCACAGCTTCATCGTATCAGCCCTAGGCCACCAATACAGTTGAAGAGAGGGTCTCTCTGTAGAAGAGATTGGTGGGCCAGCAGGATGACCTCCAAAGATGACGCAGTTCCTGTCACCAGCCACCTTACTTTCCTGCCGTTACAAACATCCAATGAATGTCCGCTTCAAAATAGCACTGAGAGCATCATCTCATAGTTGCCTGGACTGCAGGAAGATTGTGTCCGTTTTGGTGACCTCTTCCTGTGGTTAATGGCCCGGTGCCCACATAAGGGCTCTGAGTGTCCACCTCTTGGCACCCGTGCCATAGGTCGCCACCACTGACCTATAGTATGAGCTCATACAACACATATCCTAAACAGGAAATCTGTATAAGGTTGCGTCTTGCTCTTACCTCTGGTTGCCTGCACTCTACACCTCAGCTTTGGAGACAGAATGAAAAATTTTGAAGAACAGATTCGGAATCTAAAATTAAAAAACAAAATGAAATAACGTCAGGAAAAGGAATCCCAATATTAAATCTATTTTTTTTCTCACTGTCAATCGCCGTGATATGCTTTAACCCTTTTAAATATATTCATACATTATTATAATTAACCATTTTTGGTCACTTTGAAATGTAACCATCACAGTGATGCAGTTTTACTAATTCTGTCATAAAACGACACACGTGTAAAGTTAGCTCAAAAAGGGGCTTATTTACTAAGGATCCGAGGATCGCACTTTTGATGGATTTTCGAAGTTTTCAGGATTTGCGCACTGTGACGGGTATTTAACTGGGATTGTTCGCACGCGATCGATGTAGGTGCAGCGGGCTGGGCTTTCATGCAACAGAAATCGGTGGGGGTTTTGCCGTCGGACGATCCGACTGATTCGGACGCATGCGGGATTTAAGATTGCGTATTGTGTCCACAGACAATGCACTTACATGGCACCAAAAGAAGAAGGTAACTCCGCGGACCTGAGTGGAAAGCGTCAGATGCAGGATATCGAAGAACAATCTTAGTGAATCACGGCACAGTCCATTATCGGCCGGACACTCCATACTTCGGAACCCTCCGACGGTAAGTAATTTGCCCATAGTTTTAAGGCCTTGTGGCAAATGGAAAGTGAGTTCAAACGTGACCTTGTTTGCTGCCCATTAGGAGCAACCCATATAATACGCGCGTAGCCCCTTGACCGGTATGGTGTGGTTAGAAAATGTTGCTTTGTACGTGACCATGCACAATAGAAGTCAATGGGCTTCGGTTTGTGCCATCTTCGGGTCAGCGGAGGAGGAGGGAAGCACAAGAACTCTCCCTTTCCACAGAATCAAGCGGCCGCAGCGTCTCGGTCATGGTGACGAGTACCACCACTTCATGGGGACGCGATATGACGCATATGTGCAGCTGTATCATGGCTGTATAACGGTTATTTGCATGTAGCCTTAGTCCTGTGCCATATTTGCATATTATCTGATGCTGGATGATAAATCTGTCACATATCTATTATCTATTTTAACTATACTTGTTGTGACTCAATTTTGGTGCATTTGTCATACAATAAGGCACCTTCGGTCAACACTGACTTTTGCAGAAGCCCTTCTGCTTAGTATATCACCTCCTAAGTATAGAATACGGATGGGAGCGGCCCTCATCAGATTTTCATGAGAGTAGCTCTCCTAGGTACAGAGTAGTACAAGACGTGCATAGAAGAGCAGCTATTAGCAAGTCAGTCATTGGAATGCACTTCACAAATGTCCTCATTTCATGTACTTGTGCCACAGATTTTTCAGGGTTTTCCAGCATAATAATTCACATTACTCTCCCATTACATCTATCTGTAAGAGAAGCAGCGATGGAGTAATCAATTTGGGCCCGGACCGGCATTACTACTCTTCAATATTTTGAAATCCAAACACAACTTCCAAATCCGACTGACAAAATATCCTCCTGACTCAGATTACAAGGTTTTTATTTCACGAGACAGTCCCGACAAATTATGACCTGCTCTAAAAGGGGCACAACGGCACTTGTTTAGGGTGTAATTGGTGGGCTTTAACATACTTGGTTTTAGTAAGGGGCATACAATAGATGCGAGTCCCATTTCTATAAATAGGGTCCCCTGAACCAATCTGATAAACACTAAATTGGAGTGTTGCTGTCCATATTTGCTCCCTCTATAGAATTGGACGTGCATCAGATTGGAAAAGCCCTTCAAGCATAATTTATGGCAGAAGTTTTGTGTAAATGTATGCATTAAGCTCCGAACTCCCCCTAGTGGTGGCTGCTGGCTTATTCTTGAACTGTTCAAAAGAAGGGAATTTATTCTTTTCAAAACTTCTGATTTAAAAAATTGTTACAATTTAGTGCACAACCATTTTTGTACAGAGATATGCTTCACTGATACAATATTCTTACCTAAAGATAGTCAAGGTTAACAGCAAAGAGATATGGTGGTGGCAGACACTTTACTATATTTGTGCCTTACATTGACTTAAATTAAGGTATTAATTTATGCCAGCTCATAGTTGATTAGAATTCATTTTGAGGCACAAAAATCTTAATATTGATTAATAATCATGTATTTCGCATAAAATTATTAATTTCTTAGTCATCAGCGCACTTCATAGTTAATCAGGGTTAAAGAAAATTACTTTTAAGCACTTTATACCGTATAAAAATACAATAGGCACAAAAAGAAAATCAAAGTGTTCATGGGTAAAGTTTTATTCCAAATAACAGCACATAACACCAGCGGCATATGGTAGACATTACACAGCAGTACGGACAATGCTTTACTTAAGTTTTATAAACCCCTTATCCGATTCTTCCTTCGGTAGTGTCTATGCAGAGACATAATTTGTATGCTGAGCCCCAATATAAAATCTTTATCAAGCCTAAACTATGTGTATTAGTTTAACAAAAAGATGGTGAACAAAAATATTTGATATGTATCTGCAACACCCTCGCCGATGCAAGGCAAGGAGTGGTTGCGAATACGTCCCACCATGTACTTGCAGCCTGTGTAGGGTCAGTCAGCCCCACATGGTGTTGACCTCACCCTACATGTCCTTATAGGACACAGGGAACTTGCATTGGCGTATCCTGCCTGGTAAGGCAGAGTTAATTTGCTTTGTGTGATGTAAAATGTTTCATCCAATCACATGTATATCCTAATGTATTGTAAGCTGAGATGTATTGGAGGGCAAAGCCACCACCTGACCAGGGAGTACAAGATCCCTGAAAACTTCCAGAAGAAGTCAGTTTTCGCTCTCAAGAGAGATAGAGACAGTCAGCACCTAGGAGTCTGCAGAAGCAGACTGAGTTTCTCCAGGTACAGACTCTGTACAGCTAGCATACCAGACCAGAGCAGGAAGAGCTAGCCCCTGCCTGAAGAGTGGAACTAATACTACGTAATAGTGAGGAATGGGGTTATCCCTACCTTAAAGGGTGATACTGAAGCAACCCAGGACAAGCGACGCATCTTTTAGGACCAGCTACCTCCCAGCCTCCCTCTGCATCCGGCTGGCGCTCTACATCCTGTGTCTCCCTCCAACTGCATCTCAGCATTCCACTACTCTGTTAAGGCACGGCGGCTGTTCCTGTCGGTTCCAATAAGAACTGTAAGTTGTTTTTGTCAACTCTGCTCCCCGCCTGGTCCCTGCTACTAGGCTTGCCATCATCACAGGCACCCTGTTCACCACACAGAGACTCATACTCTAGACACCAAGGGTTGCCCCAGGAGATCCGCTATAGCAGCCTCTCCCTCATCATTTCTTGCCACACCACCCTGCTGGAGACCTGCCAGCTGTAGGACAGCCCTCCAGTTCCCCATACCAAGCACGGTGCACCTAGCTTTCCTAGGCCGCAACCGCCAGCCACTCAGGTACTGCGGCCCCGCTGACTCCAGGCCCCGAGAAAAGGCTAGGCCCCGGTGGGCTTTGTTGCAAGTGGCGTCACGAACAGGATTTATACTTCTGTGCTTATTCTGGCATTAAGACTATCCTTTATTGAAAAGACTGTGCTGCCTAACCCTGCTGCATTAGGGTTTAGGCCCCAAGTGATTGTGTTTTCTGCATTGAACTGTATTACTGCTGCCACGTGCTGTCGAGCACCGCTCCAGCACTCAAGAGGTTACCCCTGCCAATAACTTTGTCAGCTCTGCGCACATCCGGCGCTGCCGCGCCTGAAGCTTTTACCTTCACGAAACTGTTGGCACAGCAGTAATTCCCCCGCCAAAACCCTCCACTGGCTGGAACCCCAGATGACACACCAAGCTCCCACCCATGCGATTGCGCGAACCCCGCCTCCGTGGCCAGGAAAAATAGAGCCCGCCACAGCTCTTGGCGGGAAGGACTTGGACCCTCCCTCTGGCACGAGGCGTACTTCCTGCCCCGCCTCAACGAAACGCCAGAACAGTGTGGAACTTGTGCGGTGAGGTCAACACACATGTGGGGTCCTCGACCATTCCCCTCCGTGGACCAACTGGAGTTCCTGGAAGTTCTGGAGACCATGATTGTGGTCTCTTGCTCAGCCAGTCGGAGGCCCTTCGCTGGCACCGGCTGCATCGTGGACTGACCCGAGCCTTCGTCGGCGAGGACGTCCTCCAGACGGTGACGAGCGCCAAGTACCACCGGCGTTCCTATTACCTCTCATTACCCTCTCCCGGCTACCATGCGGTTACCGCGAGGACCCACGTGGAGTTGCCTGTCGAGCCAGCGCCTGGCCCTACTGCTGCTGTGCATCCTCACCGGGCCCACTGTTCCTGCTCGACCACCTGCCATCCCGCTTTTGTGTTTCCTGACCTCCGTCTGCTCCTGCTCCAGTTCCGCCCATGCCCGACATCTGCGAGACCGCACCCGGCACCTCCGCAGCCTCGATGCCAAGGTGAGCCCTCCGCCGGCACTCCAGACGCTGTCTCGGAACAGCGACGCCGAGAGAAGAGGCCCAGCGCTACATGGCCGTACGATCTAAGAAGGGCCTGGTGAAGCAGAACCGACCCCGGCATGGTCCGGTACTTTTGACCGGCATCGTGGCTATGGCTTTGCCACTCAAGACTATACGCCAGACGGAGTTTTATATTCCCTCGCCGGTCCGTCAAAAGGCCTGATTTGCCGAGGACTCTCAATCTGAGACCGGGTAGTGCATCGAGTTTTCCATGCATGAGGGACCTCGAGGCCGTGGCAGCTGTGTGTCCGTATCCGATCCCCGACTCTTGATGAGGACCGCTACCCCGCTGTGATGACGTACGAGCGACTAGATGGCCGGAGTCCCGAACACCCTTCTTCCCTCGGCTGCGAGTCCCTGGCGGTGACCCACGTGAATGCTCCATCCACGTGATCGTGAATACAGTCCCATTGCATCCTGGCCGGTCATGATCCAGGGCGCACCCCACCGTCTCCCCTGCAGGGCGTTGGCCAGAATCCCGCAGTTTCTTCCGTGGGAGAGGATATCCCGGTTGGTGAGCCTTATCCGGACTCCAACTATACCCCATCTCCACCTGCCTGTTTCCATGGGGTGACGACCGGCCCCATGAAGAATCGAGCTGGAGGGAGCCCGGCGCTGCCGCAGGATCCCATTTACTTATTTCTGGACCCCTCCGGTCCCTGCGCTCTGTTGAGCCCCCGGCTGGAACGCCGACACCCCGGCGACAGCGCCTCCACCTGATGTAGGAGGATGCTGCTGATCCTGCAGTACCTGCACTGCCACCGGGTGTCCCCAGCCGGTTCCCGACTCCGCTGAGGAGACAACCGATTCCCTGCTGGAGCTGGATCCTGTTCCTGCCTAAACCCATGGATTTTTGCTCTGACTAACCCTCGATGGCCTGTACCCTCTTCAGGTATTTGTACATATGAATATTATAACTGATATCCCATTTGGCTGAGCGCCCGCTATCCCTAAGAGCCAGAAACTGTCCATACTCTCACCTTATTTATATCTCCGTCAGAACATCCTCTTGCGCTGCCCACTGTTCCATTGTGCTATGATGCCCCCCTTACCTCTGCCACAGCAGAATTCCGTTCAAAGGTCTGTCCCTCTACACAAGAGAGAGAACCTTTGCTCTTTTATGGCCTTTCCCACATCACGGGCTGTACCCAGAAGATGGACTTGCATAGAGACTTCTGTAGACTTTGTGCCAGATATACCAGGGAAAAGTTGCTATTGACTTCTTTATTACATTGATGCCTCCTTTTTAGGTAGTGACATGTATCCGCACTTTTATGCCTTTTTTCCTTTCAGATAAAGAGACATTTTATCTGCTACCCTGAGTAGGCTACCTATGTACGTTATGTAACGTTTAATATGTGTACCCATTGGCTCCTAATGCCATGTGAGTTTCAAATGTTTGCACACTGTACATTATGTCAGTAGTTTGCCTAAAACCTTTTATGTCTTTTTCAGATGTATGTGGGCTTGTGCGGATCGTCCTCTATGTAAACCCGACCGCTATCTTATGCCCAAACCGAGGTTTGGCCGTGGGGGTAGTCCCGTAACTTGCGGGGTCTTTAGGGGACCGGGGTGTACAGAGATAGCACCTGGATGCCACTCAATCAAGGGTAAAATGTCGTCGTCAGTACTTATCATTTTATAATGTCTAATGTTTTCACAGTATGCCAATGTAATGCATATACACCTAATATATTGGTCGCCAGGGAAGAAGGGGTTTTACATAACAAATATACAGGCCTTGTGCAAGGACGTGAGCTTACAGTCGAACCCACACCTTTCCTCTGTACAGTTTCGTTATGGCGTTAGGCGACCAACGTTCATACTTTCGCACTTACATTTCCTTGTCCTTAAGTCCTCGACACCCTAACCCCGGTCCTGTCTCCATGGACCATGGCGTTTGTGTCCCTACTATTCAGTAGCCTGCCGCCTTCACGAAGTGCCCTATCGTACCTCTGCGCCCCAAACCATCTGTAGATCGAGCCGAGGGCGCTCTTTCATATTGCCCGGGGTATGCAACACCCCCGTGCGATGCAGAGCAGGGTGTTTCGAATCGTCCCACCATGTAGCTTGCAGCCTGTAGGGCCTAGTCAGCCCCATGGGGTTGACCGCACCCAATAGTCCTTATAGGCCAGGGAACATTGCAGTGGTAATCCTGGCCTGGTAAGGCAGGAAGTTATTGGCTTTTATGTGATGTAAAATGTGTCTCAATCACATGTATTATCCTAATGTATTGTAAGCTGAGATGTATTGAGGGCAACCATCGCATCCTGACCAGTGGAGTAACAAGACCCTGGAAACTCCAGAAAGTCAGTTTCTCTCAGAGAGATAAGAGCAGTCAGCCTAGGATCTTCAACAGCTGGAGTTACCCAGTAGACTCGTACACTAGCATCCACAGCCAAGCGGATAAGACCTACCCCTGCCTGAGTGGAACTAATAGCTGAGTTAGTAGGAAGGGTATCTCCTAACCTTAAAGGTGATACCTGAAGCAACACACGTGACAACTGAGATCCTTTTGGACACAGCTACCTCCCATGCCGTCCCTCTGCATCAGCTGCGTCTACATCCGTGGCTCCCTCCAGACTGCATCTCACAGTTCCACGTACTCTGTTAAAGGCACGTTGCTGCGGTTCCTGTCGGGTTCGCAAAAGAAACTGTATTTTTTTGTTCAACCTCTGGCCCCCGCTTGGTCCCTGCTACCACGTGCTGCCATCATCACGGCCAGACCCTGTCCACCACACAGCAGAGCTCAGTAACTCTGACACCAAGAGTTTGCCCCCCGGAGAATATCGCTATAGCAGCCTCTCCCTCATCCATTCTTTCGCCACACCCCCTGCGGACTCTGCAAGGCTGTAGGACAGCCCTCCGTTCCCCATACCAGCACCGTGCACTAGCGTGCCTATCCGCAACACCGCCAGCCACTCGGTCTGCGGGCCCCGCGTGACTCCAGGCCCGAGAAAGGCTAGGCCCCGGTGGTGGATGTTGCCTTCTCTTTCTCTCCTGACTACTCGCTGTATCTTCTGTCTCGGACCGTCTCTCTCTCTGACGTCTCTTCAGTCTGACTGTGTCTGAACTATCTCTTTGGGTCATTGAACATCTCTAGTCTCTTAGACACTTCTCTTCCCTGTCCCGCCTCCTTTCAGTGACAGTCCTCTAAAGTCTTTTCAGTGACTCTCTGATCTTCTCGTCTCTTACGCTTTCATGACGCTCAAAGTTTACTTTTCAGTGCTGGCTTAGCCTGTCACGAAAGATGTTATCAGAAGTGCCCATTTCAACCAATCAAGCTCCATTTTCATTTCCCCATTGACATTATAAAATTACATCTGATCTTTATTGGTTTCCAGGACACTAGATCAATTTCCCCAGACACTTCAGACCTGATCTCCCCTATCTCTTGTATCCATATCCCATTATACCTCACACACACGTCTTATGACTAATTGCCTATAGTACCAATCAAAGCTCAGAGTTCATGATTAATCTATGGCAGAAACAGCACACAACATTGTTGGAGTGAAAATTTCGCTCAAAATGACGTTCCCTGTCACAGACCACAACGTTGCAAAATTGTGATTATAAACTGGGACGTGCTATATTCCTTTAGCAACATACACCTACTGGTACTACACAGATACATACATCATACACACCACACACAGATACCTACATATATTCTTGTACAACACAATACATACATACATACACACACCACAGATACTACATACATACTGTACACACACAGATACACTCATACATACAACACACGATACATACATACATACTGACACCACCAGATACATACCTACAACATACACACACAACAGATCCATACATCAACCAGAACAGAAACACTGTACATACACATTGCATCAACACAGAGCAGATACCGACATCCATCTGTACAACACATGACTACACTACCATACATAACCGCACATACATTCAGCTTTATATTAGATTGAGCTGCCTGGTCGTGTAGTCAGAATTTTAGGAGCAGTGTCAAGTAGCCTCTACTCTCTAATACAATTTGAATAAGTTTCTAATAATACTTTGTGAAATTCTTATTGACTTACACAACATTGTTGCAATAAGTTTTCATTCATTTCTGCATGTTTGGTCTTTATACATTTTGTATCATATACAAACTAAATGTTTCACGTTCACAGTAAAAACTCTACTTATCCCTACAAGGCTGTACAATGATGCACATCCCATAATCTACCTTCTCCCGCCTCCCAGGTCATCTGCTCTCTCACCTCCATCTATGTCACTAGAACCAAGGGTAGTATGTGTTTAGGCATGGTTGACTTTTATAGACCAATCATCTTTGGCTATATTCAGCTACATAAACATGACTTGGCAATCCCAGAAGCTTGGCCGCAAGGAATGTTCAGTAAACAGTCAGAATTGAACTCACTATTTGTGTAATACAACTCAATCCTAACCTGTGTCATACACTCTCCATATGTTTTCATACGATGACTGAATTTGGCCTTGTGGACCTCAACAATGTGTACCTTTCTAGGTTTTACATTTTTTTTTCTACTAGACACCTGAAGCCGTTTCTCATACATCGTTCACCAACCGGGGAAATTCCGCCGCAGCGGAATCCACCATCGAGCAAGGGTTTTTCCATGGGCCTGGCATGATCCAGGGCGCCACCCCCACCGTTTCCCCTGCCGGGAGCGTTGCCAGATCCCGCAGTTCTTCCGTGGGAGAGGATATCCCGGGTGGTGAGCCTTATCCGGAGGCTCCAACTAGACCCTCATCTCCACCGGCCGGTTACCAGTGGGGTGACGACCCGGCCCCAGAAGAATCAGAGCTGGAGGGAGCCGCGGCGCTGCCACAGGATCCCGTTTATTTATTTCTGGACCCCTCCTTGCTCCCTGGCTCTGTTGAGCCCCCGGCTGGAACAGCCGACACCCCGGGTGACAGCGCTCCTCCCCCTGAATGTCAGGAGGATGCTGCTGAGCCTGCAGTACCTGCAACTGCCACCGGGTGTCCCCAGCCGGCTCCTACTTCCGCTGAGGATGCACAGGATTCCCTGCTGACTTTGGATCCTGTCCCTGCTGAACCCAGCGATGCAACTGATTAACCCCTGAAGGGCTGTAGCCCTCTTCAGGTACTGTACATATGTAATATTATTACTGATATCCCATTTGGGCTGAGCGCCCGCTATCCCTAAAGAGCTAGAAACTGTCCTGAGACTCTCACCCTTATTTATCTCAGTCAAGAGACATCTCTTGCGCTGCCCACTGTCATGTGCTATGATAGCACCCTTCCTCAGCCACAGCAGAGATTCCTACCAAAGGACTCTGTCCCTCTACACCTAGAGGAGACCCTTTACCTTTTTATTGCACTTTTCCCCACATCAAGGGCTGTACCCAGAAGATGGACTTTGCCATTAGAGACCTTCTGTGAGACTTTTGCTAGATACTACAAGGGAAAAGTTGCTATTGACTTCTTATCTTGCACTTAATGCCTTCCTTTTAGGTATGGACATTCTGCATGCACTTTTATGCCTTTTCCTTTCCAGGTAAAGAGACATTTTATTCTGCTACCCTGAGTAGCCTACCTCCTATAACGTTTGCAACGTTATGTTATAAGATGTGTACCCATTGGGCTCCGAAGCCAATGTGAGTTTACAAAATGTTTGCACACTGTCAATTTATGTCAGTAGTTTGCACTAACCTTTGATAGGCTTTTCAGATTGTATTGTGACTGTGTCGGACCGTCTCTATGTAAAACCCTGACTGCTATCTTATGCCTCAAACCGAGGTTTGCACGTGGGGGTAGTCCGTAAACTGCGGGTCTTTAGGGGACCGGGGGTGTTACAGAGATAGCACCTGGATGCCACTCATACAAGGGTAAGAATGTCAGTCGGCAGGTACTTATACATTTGTATAATGTCTTATTGTGTCACATATGCCAATGTAATGCATATACACACACTATATATTTGTCACCAGGGAAGAAGTGTTTACATAACGAATATACAGGCCTTGGTGCAAGGAGTGGATTACAGTACATGACACCACACCTTTCCTACTGTACAGTTTGGTTTAATGGCGTTAGCGACCAACTGTCATACTTCGCATTTACATGTCTTTGTCTTAGTCCGACACCAACCCAGGTGCCTGTCTCCAGGACCATGGGCGGTTTGTCCCTACATATCATGTAGCCTGCACTTCACAGAAGTGCCCTTATCTACCTCTGCGCCCCAAACCATCTGTAGTCGAGCCGAGGGCGGCTCTTTCAATTGCCCCGGGGGTATGCAACACCCTCGCCGATGCAAGGCGGAGGAGTGGTTGCGAATACGTCCCACCATGTAGCTTGCAGCCTGTGTAGGGTCTAGTCAGCCCCACAGCATGTCACTACATCACACTACATAGTCCTTATAGGACACAGGGGAACACTGCAGTAGTAGATCCTGCCTGGCAAGGCAGGAGTTAATTGTTTTGTGTGATGTAATATGTGTCAGCCAATCACATGTGTTACACACTGTTTCTGTGAGCTGAGATGTAAGCTGAGATGTAATTGGAGGAGCAGCCACCACCTGACCAGGGGAGTAACAAGACCCTGTCAGGAAACTTCCAGAAGAGGCAGAGTTCTCTCAGAAGAGAATGGAGAGCAGTCAGACCTAGGAGTCTGCAGAAGCAGACTGGAGTTACTCCAGTACAGACTCTGTGGAGTCTGTGCAGCTAGCATACCAGACCAGAGCAGGAAGAGCCTAGCCCCTGCCTGAAGAGTGGAACTAATAGCTAGTATGGTGAGGAAAGGGGTATCATCCTACCTTCAAGGGTGATACCTGAAGCAACCCAGGACAAGCTGAAGCATCCTTTTAGGACACAGCTACCTCCCAGCCTGCCCTCTGCATCTAGGTTGGCGCTCTACATCCTGTGGCTCCCTCCAACTGCATCTCAGCACTCCACTACTCTGTTAAAGGCACGTTGCTGCGGTTCCTGTCGGTTCCAATAAAGAACTGTAAGTTGTTTTTGTTCAACCTCTGCCTCTGTCTGGTCCCTGCTACTACGGCTGCCATCATCACAGGCACCCTGTCCACTACACAGAGACTTATACTCTAGACACCAAAGGGTTGCCCCAGGGAGAACCGCTATAGCAGCCTCTCCCTCATCATTTCTTGCCAACACCACCCTACTGGAGACCTGCCAGGCTGTAGGACAGCCCTCCGGTTCCCCATACCAAGCACCGTGACACTAGCGTGCCTAGGCCGCAACCTCCAGCCACTCAGGTACTGCGGGCCCCGGCTGACTCCAGGCCCCGAGAAAAAGGCTAGGCCCCGGTGGGGGATGTTGCAAGTGGCGTCAAGAACAGGATATATACTTCTGTGCCTTATTCTGGCATTAAAGACTATCCTTTATTGAAAAGACTGTGCTGCCTAACCCTGCTGCCATTAGGGTTTAGGCCCCAAGTGATTGTGTGTTTCTGCATTGAACTGTATTACTGCTGCCACGTGCTGTCGAGCACCGCTCCAGCACTCAAGAGGTTAACCCCTGCAAAGAACTTTGTCAGCTCTGCTACATCCAGCGCTGCCGCGCCTGAAGCATTTTACCTCACAAAACTGTGGCGCAAAAAGTAATTCCAGCCCGCCAAAGCCTTCACTGGCGGGAAACCCAGATGACACACCAAGCTCCACCCACGCGCGAATGGGGCGAACCCCGCCTCCTGTGGCGCAGGAAAAAATAGAGCCCGCCACAGCTCTTGGCCGGAAAGACTTGGACTCCTCCCTCTGGCACGAGGCGGACTTCCTGCCCCGCCTCAACGAAACGCCAGAACGAGTGTGGATCTTGTGCGGTGAGGTCAACACCATGTGGGGTCCTCGGCCATTCCCCTCCGTGGAACAACCGGAGTTCCTGGAAGTTCTTGAGACCATGATTGTGGTCTCTGCTCAGCCGGTCCGGAGGCCCTTCACTGGGCACCGGCTGCATCGAGGACTGACCCGAGCCTTCGTCACGAGGACGTACCTCCAGACGGTGACGGAGCGCCAAGTACCACCCGGGCGGTTCCTAGTGCCTCTCCCGGCTACCATGCTGGTACCGCGGACCCACGTGGAAGCGCCACGTGGGGAGGCCCCGACTCCTGTCGAGCCAGCGCCTGGGCCTACTGCTGCTGTGCAACCTGCACCGGAGAGACCTACTTCAGCACCGGCACCTCCGCAGCCTCGAGGCCGAGGTGAGGCCCTCCGCCGGCAACTCTGAGACGCTGTCTCGGAACAGCAACGCCGAGAGAAGGAGGCCCAGCGCTACATGGCCGGCCGATCTAAAGAGGGAGCCTGGGTGAAGCAGAACCGCACCACCGGCATGGTCCGGTACTTTGACCGGGAGCGTGGCTGTGGCTTTGCCACTCAAGACTACACCGGACGGGAGCTATTTATTCCCCGACGGTCCGTCAAAAGGCCTGATTTGCCGGAGAGACTCCATAATCTGAGACCGGGAGAGTGCATCGAGTTTTCCATGCAGGAGGGACCTCGAGGGCCGTGGGCAGCTGGCGTGATCCGGATCCCGGACTCTGATGAGGACCGCTACCCATCATGTGATGAGCTGTACGAGGACGACGAATGGCCGGAGTCTCCGAACACCTCTTCTTCCTCGGCTGCGAGTCCCCGGGCGGTGACCCACGTGAATGCTCCATCCACGGTGATCGTGAATACAGGCCCCATTGCTATCCATGGGCCTGGCATGATCCAGGGCGCCACCCCCACCGTTTACATTGTTGCAATAAGTTTTCATTTCTGCATGTTTGGTCTTTATACATTTTGTATAATATACAATAACTAAATGTTCACTTCTACAGTAAAAACTCTACTTATCCTGACTACAAGGCTGTACAATGATGCACATCCCTTATACTACCTGTCTCCAGCCTCCCAGGAGTCATCTGCTCTACCTCCATCTATTCACTAGAACAAGGGTATATGTGTTAAGCATGTTGATTTTTATAGGACCAATCATCTTTGCTATATTCAGCTACAGAAAACATGACTTTGCTAATCCCAGAAGCTTTGCCCAAGGAATGTTCAAGTAAAACAAGTCATGAATTGACGTTCACATATTGTGATAATACAAGCTCATCCTAAACTGGTGTCATAAATCTCCCAATGTTTTCATACGAGGAGCTGATTTATGGCCTTAGGTGGACCTCAGAACAATGTGTACCTTTCTAGGTTTTACATTTTTTTTCTACTAGACACCTGAAGCCGTTTCTCATACAGCGTTACAAAACACGGGGAAATCGCCCGCAGCGAATCACCATCGAGAGCAAAGGGATTGTAAACCTGTGGAGTCTCCATGTCTAGAATTGCTTTGAAAGCCTAGGGGCTTCACTAGACTCCTAAATATAAGGTCTACTGATATTGTATATTTCATTCATTTACTTACATTTGGTTGAACTTCAATATAAATATGATTTTATTTAGTATCATCTGAAGTATAAAGAGGATCTATGGTAAGGGAACCTGTCAGCTCCCAGATCAAATATAAACTAAACATATGGGGTGTAACAACAGCCAGAGCAGATGCTATGGGGCCCACAATGTCAGGGGGCCCAGCCACCCGACCTGACACACTAAAGAAAGGAGGTGGTGCACATTGTACAGCATAATATGTAATAACAGCGCACATCTTCACAGTTCACAGCTCAGTTGAGAAATGTCGGGGGAGTGGACAGCAGGACAGAAGGACTAGGAGTCTCCCAGCTCTACTTCCTACCGTATACATCCCCTGTGTGATCTGCAGCTACCGGGCTGCATAAATTCATATGTATGGCCTCTGACACCCCTCTGGGATAAGATGACTGTCTGACAGTGAGTACATACATGTGTGTATAAATGTATGTGTGTGTGTGTGTATATATGCTGTATGTGTGTGTGTGTATACTCTGTACATGTATATACACTCACCGGCCACTTTATTAGGTACACCATGCTAGTAACGGGCTGGACCCCCTTTTTGCCTTCAGAACTGCCTCAATTCTTCGTGGCATAGATTCAACAAGGTGCTGGAAGCTCCTCAGAGATTTTGGTCCATATTGACATGATGGCATCACTGTTGCCTTTCTATCAGCTCGAACCAGTCTGCCCATTCTCCTCTGACCTCTGGCATCAACAAGGCATTTCCGCCCACAGAACTGCCGCTCACTGGATGTTTTTTCTTTCTCGGACCATTCTCTGTAAACCCTAGAGATGGTTGTGCGTGAAAATCCCAGTAGATCAGCAGTTTCTGAAATACTCAGACCAGCCCTTCTGGCACCAACAACCATGCCACGTTCAAAGGCCACAAATCACCTTTCTTCCCCATACTGATGCTCGGGAGAACTGCAGGAGATTGTCTTGACCATGTCTACATGCCTAAATGCACTGAGTTGGCTGATTAGAAATTAAGTGTTAACGAGCAGTTGGACAGGTGTACCTAATAAAGTGGCCGGTGAGTGTATGTACATGTTCAAGAGAGGCCTGGATGGCCTTCTGGAGAGCAAAAATATCACAGTTATGGGGAAAAGATTTGTTAAATTCTTAAAGCTTGGACTTGATGGACTTTTTCCAGCCTTAGATACTATGGAATGCTTCAGGAAAAACTGGATAGAAAGATCCATATATTCTCCTGCTTCTTGAAATGTATACACTCAGCGGAGGCAATAGACTATGGGAGGCGGATGCCACTGTATGGCATCCATCCCCAGGCTCCACTGAGTGTACTGGAGGACCTCAGTGATGTAATGGTCCATTTAATGACTTTAGCATCACTGGGGAAACACCCTGATTACCAGCCATCAATAACTGTTCACTCCTCCAACTTTCATAAGGGTGGGCTGAACCGGGGGGGTATCCTCCTGAATGAGCACAGTTGGATGTGCTGCTGCCCCCCTTTGTAAGGACACATCACGTTGAAACATGATGTGGATGTAGCCTAATGCTCGCAACATTATTTGCTCCAGTTGGGGGGGGGGGGGGGACTTTTCTAAGATTTTGCCCTGTGGTTCACATGTCCTACAAAACTGCACAGTCTGATAAATCTGCTGCTGTACTACAAAAGGAAAATTGATATGTGGGGGGTGTGCTGCTTTTGTCCAAGACATCCAAGTGCACTATGTAAGATAACAGATGATGCGGCACTCACCGATCACAGCTATGAGCGGTTTCGTGCTACCTTGCCGCTTTCTCAAACCAGTGAACATGCGCGATGTCAGGAGTCAGCCCCCCCCCCCCCCATTGTCACATATTAATGATGGACCCTCAATGTGTTCTCTAAATAAAACATGAAGTTTTTGCTGGTTTTGTGTCTCTTTTCTGAACAAATGTTATTGCGATCAATCCGGTTAAACCGCGGTAATTAGGGGAGTCTTCCATCAGAATTACCTATTCATCTGTCATAATAAGGTTTTAATCAGAATCTTTACGGGATAAGTAGATTTGGCTGCGTTCCTTAAGTGTATTAATCCCCGTTACTTGCTTAGTGAGTAACAAGTTAGATTTACTAAAGTGCAACTTAATATACGGCTCGATAGGACAAGATTGTCTCACGGCGGGGGAGGCGTAATCTATAATTATTTCCTTTCTTGCTCTATTAATGGCCACTAATGTGTCTGTGGGATGGAACACAACTCAAATTTTCGGCCATGTGATTGGCTGATTAATTAAGTGTTAACGAGCAGTTGGACAGGTGTACCTAATAAAGTGGCCGGTGAGTGTATGTACATGTGTTTATTCTGTACATACTGTATGTATATTTGTATATGCTGTATGTGTGTGTATATGGTGTATTTATAGTGCATGTTTGTGCATATGTGGTATGTATATACTGTATGTCTAGGTATATGATGTGTATATATACTATGTGTGTGCATATTTGATGTGTATATATTGAATGTGTGTATAAATGTATGGATGTGTACAAACTGTGTTTGTATGTGTAAGGTGTGTGTATTTACTGTAGGACTATGTGAATATTGTGTATGTATGATGGTATAAATGTATAATACATGTATAAATGTGTGTATGAGTGTATAACTTTATATAAGTGCAGAAATGTGTGTCAATGTATAAACCTGTGTGTGTACAAATATGTATGAATATTTTTAAGGAGAAGGGGAACCACTTGAGGCCTCCATGTCAGCGCCCGATAAACAGGACAAACCTCTACAAAATTTTAAGAGAACACAAATACTAAACCACCTGAATAAAACACATAAACAGTTTGATTGTTGCCTATAATTAACTTTGTAATCTTTAATTGTTAGGTCAAGGAGACCTCAGCCGCTACATTTACAGTCTGCATGTGGGTGGTTTTAATTGTATTATTACCAGACAGTTTTTATCTCTCTATGAATTATATGAAGGATTATAAAACAGTTTCTTATTATTTACAGTGCAGAGACCTTGTGACAACCAAGCCTGAGGATTTGTTATTTCATTTTTTCTATAGGACTGAATCTATTTCTTATATATTTATGCCTTTTACTCAATATTAAGGATCTTTATAGCCTCTGCAGATCAGGCATGGTGCACATAATGGGGCACATTTACTTACCTGGTTCCGCGCATTCCCCGATCCGGAATGTCCGACGAGAATGCACTGTGCCGCGATTCCCTAAGATCGTGAGTCTGATATCCAGCATGTGTCACTTCCCTGCTCAGGTCCAACACAGTTCACCATCTACTTCCCCGTTCATGTAAGTGCATGACTTGTGACACAATTTTAAAGTTAAATCCTGCGGATCAGTCCGAATCAGTCGGATCGTCCGATGACCCGCCCCCTGATTTCTGTTGCATGAGAGCCAGTGCTGATGCGCTGAAATCCGATCGCGTGCAACACAATCCCCTGTTAAATAACTGTCCCAGCTGCGCGATCCCTGAAAACGTCGGAAAACCAGACAGAAATGTGGCTGCGGGACACTTAGTAAATAAGCCCCAATGTGTACTGTACATTAAGCCTAATCTTAAGGTGATACCAAGACTTTCAACAAACTTTGAATAAATTAATGGGGGACATTTATTATACAAATTATATAAAGCCGTGCCCCTCCACTTCACCGGATATAGCAGGAGGCTCTGGTCCTAGACAGGGTCGGCTTCGGGTTTCTAGTAGGCCAACAGAGCCTCAGTGGGCCTCATTGCAGAAACTCACATAGTGGCATTCAAAATTCAGAAACTAAAGCAGTCTCCTGTTTCCTAAAATATTCCCAAGTTTATCATACCAAAAAAGTCCCCTCATGGTTATTTTATATAAAGCCCCCCTCACTCCATATGTATTCATTAGAGACAGCTCCCCTCACCCCCATGGATTCTTTACAATATGTACAGCCTTATGTGGGGGCCCCCCAGCAGCTCTGGGCCCCAGCACTTGCCCAGGTATGCCCAGTGCTGGCACTTACCCTGTCTCTAGATGTATCTGGCGGCCTGCTGGGCTGGTGTACAATTCTAGAATTACCAGCAACTAATCAGGGTTGTATAGTTGCAGGCTATAGTGAGTGCATGGATATGCTGACCCACGCTGCCTGCTTTGCTCATTCTTCATGTCCCTTCAAACCCACTTGCCGTGAAGGTGGCGTAAAGGGGGAAATAATCCCAATTCCCAGTGGTTTGGAAAGGAATTACAGTTATTTCGGGGCTTGTATGCAAGAAAACTGTTGTACAATGCCTGTGTGTGTAAATTAGGAGTGACACTGCTTTTGGTGGGGAACAGTCCTCTCTATGCTTTTGGGTGGAGACCTAGCTGCTATGACTCACCGCTCCCCCTCCCTGCCCCATAGAGCTTCTATGTAACCTGTTACCTCAGTGATGAGCTTCTGTCTGCCTTCCATGCAAGAAGGAATTCAGCAGAGATTCCAGAGTTATAGACAGATTAGAAGGGAGGATGATAAGAAACAAAGTCAGTAGAGAAAGATGCACTTTTCTTTGATAAGTAATATTACAAAGTGTCTTGAGCTTGTGTCCAAATTCAGCAGGTTAAAAAGCAGATTTGGAAAGGAGGAGGAATCTGGGTACATGTTCAGATTCCTTGTAGTCACTCGTACTATTCATTTATGTAACGTTTGATGAAAAGTTACATCTCAATGTTTGAAACTGTGAATGTTCTCTTAATTCCAACAAACGTTTACTGCAGCAGAAATACATAACACCAAAACATCAATGAATCCTGCATCTATTGGTTTTAGTCACTTCTTCCTTATAGGATATGGATAAAAAGTATCTTTCCGCCTTCTGCGGGTGGTAATTGGGTGTAGACAGAAATGGAATGACTTCCCTTCCAGCAGCTGCCACTATTCCCACATCCCGGATACATAAAGGAGGAAAAGACAGCTGCCGACTATCACACAATTCATCTGCAGTCACATAGGATACAGTATTGTATGGTGTGCCTCGCCATTCCCCGGATTCCCAACAGATGTCTATGGATGACCCACCAGGCAAAAATCTTAGTTATTGGATGCAGCTTCTTCATTTACTAATATGATTGATGTGTAGAGCTGATCTGTCATTTTTTAGCACTTATTTAATCTTTGACTAGAGAAAAGAATGTCATTAAAGGGGACCTGATAACTTAATATTTAGTAATTACCGTAATAAACTTTTGGTGAAAGGACAATTCTGAAGTCTCTTTTCCAAGAACAATACATTTTGGTTTCTCTTTGTTACCGCTTTTGGAAATTTTGAGAATTGAAAATGGGGTTCTACCAAGTGGGTTAGATGAGATTACTTAAAGAGTAATCCTAAAAAACTAAAGTAAGCAGATCGTGGTGCTACCCCAGATGTAACCCTCCGATAAAGCTAACAAACACTGCAGAACCCTACCCTCAGAGTGCCGGACCGGGCTCACAGCGGTCCGTCATATTCATGAGGGGGTGGTCCGAGGAGGCGATGACTGCCGCAAGAATGACATCTTAGATACAGCAGCTCAGCTCTGTGTAAGGTGGATGCCTATCTAATGGCAGCGTATATACAGCAGCTCAGCTTTATGTATGGCTGTCAGTTGGTTAGATACATCTGTAATATTGCATGCATACTAGCTGTACACAGAGAGAGGTGAGTACACTCCAGTTATAACGGAGGATTGGTTGCATATGATGTGTCCATTGTTTGATATGCGAATTGACACTATTGAACCTCTAAACAGTACTGATGTATATACAGCCATATAACCGCATGCTGTGTATGGACCACGGTTGGATTTATTTGGCTATAAGGGAATAAAACCAAGCGGCCCGTCAGATGATGTCAGCCAGGTAATGTGTAACGCTGGGCACCAGATTACTGTGTTGCTGGAATACTTATCTGACCTTTTGTATCATAATTGAATTTATCTCAAGAAGGAAAGAACAAGATAATAAGGTATTATGAACAACATTTTATTAGCGGCAACAGAAAGGACAAAGTACAACAGTTTTCATTCAGATTTTGTCTCTTTTCTTAGGAATAAATAATTTCAGCAGTGGGAATAATAAACGCGGAAAACCCGGACATGTGCGGTCGCTGTTTGTACAAGAGAAGAACATTTACATTGCGGCTGATCTCTGACCCTGGCGAATGTAGCAGCAACCACTTATCGTGGTGATCAATGGTACAATGCTCATTTAGCTGACAGCTACATCACCCGTCACCCGCCATACACATACACACTCATCAATACATGGAGAGGCAGACGCCTCTGATCACAAGATTTGGGCAGCTGAAAATGCGCTACGTGATCCTTAGTATTGCAGCTAGGGGGGTTGTAAAGGTTGCAGTTGCGACTGTGACATATGGAAGTCTAAGTATCATAAATCCCTCTCCTCCTCTCTGTACTGAGATTTATGACACATATCCTGCAGACAAGTCCATCTCCCCTATAATAACAGAGATTGGCAGCACTTTAAATAAGTTTATTTATCCGAGTAAGCAAGATCCAACAAGTCCAACAAAAGAAAAACTGGTTGACAAAGACAGATTAGAGTCTAAAAGTCGGGTGTTTGGTGAATAAAAAACTAATCAATTTTTGCATCTGAGCTTGTGAAATGCCACAGTTTTTCTTTTGATACAAGTCCTTCTCCCCTGTCAGGAGATCATCAAAGGGGTTGTGCCACAATTTCAAGACATCCCTTATCACTTTTCAATTATTCACTCATAGGTCTAGGCATCTTGGCTATGGTAATCTTATGTTATCCATGGCCTCCTTCCTTCTAAAATCGAAAGTGCATTGTCCTTCTACAATGCACTCTGCCGCGATTCACTAAGATTGTGCGCCCGATATCTTGCATGTGTTGCTTTAGATCCAATGAAGTTCCCCATCTTCTTCCTGGTGCATGTAAGTGCATTATTTTGCCACACAATTTGAAAGTTAAATCCTGCGCTCAGTCCGAATCAGTCGGATAGTTCGCCCCCTAATTTCTGTCGCATGAAAGCCGGCCCAGGCGAGCCACAAACCGATTGCGTGTGCCACAATCCACAGTTTAAAAAATTGTCACAGCGGCGCAAATCCAGAAAATGTCGGAAAATCCGACGAAAGTGTGGCTGCGGGCACTTAGTAAATAAGCCCCATTGTCTTAAATTATGCAAATGGACCAGAAGATCTCTGAGTGGTGTTACCAGAGTACCTCTGTGCTGTAGCTTCACAAGCCGTTACATTGCGCACTGGAAGGTACGCATCTCGCTATGTAGTTTGTGTACCTCCCAATGCCTCACTGCCTAGCGACCCCTAGTGCGGCACATGTGCAGATCGATGTTACATGGTTACATAGTTTATACGGTTGAAAAAAGACACATGTCCGCAAGAAGATGCTGACCGTGCAGGAATGCCTGACGCAAGAGGAACCAGGGACGGTACAATTACTGGGACATGAGGCGGGGAGAATCGAGGAGGGAGGAGTGTGATGCGTAGATTATTTTGTAGTTTGAATCTGGGGGGGACAGAACCTCACTGGACACACCCCACCGACAATGGACACCCAGAGAAGAGAGAACCAGTTAACTTTGATGTAAGTTTATCAAATTTCTAAAAAAAAAAGCAAGAATTATTATAAAAAACTGATTGGGAATGTGCTTATTATTGCAGATGTGGATATGGGGGACTCTGGGGACAGCGTTCCTTTAACAATTACTACTCACTGTATAAAACTGTGAACATTATAATATATATATATTTATATAGATAGATGGTATGGACATATCAGAAGGATTTATAATTCGCAATTGTTTTAGGGTTTGTGTGCCTGGTGTAGAAGCTCGGATAAATGCCCGTGATCTACTATACATAAAGCTGGGCAGCTTTTTTTTCGAATAATTGTCACATATAGGATATCACCTAGTGTCAACGTAACCGATAACGGTATTGGGTCAGAATTAATAAAAGTGCCTAAAAGTACTTGCAGTAGTTAAGATAGTGAGCTTTAGACTGCAGTCCATACACACACAGTCCCACACTCTTGTTCCTAGTGTCTGCACACATACACTGTAGCTATTTTTCCATATTCTAATGTTTTTCTTGTGCTACACAACATGGCAGCCGAAGCGTCAGTGCCAACTGGCAAGTTATGTGTACAATGTGGAACGAGAGGAACAGTATGTTCACCCAAGATTTTGCAATATGGCTGTGGTTATGCTGCATTTTCTAGCTCCTTGACAAACATGTCATGATGGATGTATCCACCACAAGCAGCTTTGGCTGTAGAGATATTCTTTATATATAAAGCAGCTGGATAGTAAAATTCAGTAAAAAAGAGTGCATCCCATGCCACGGCCACGCAAAATGTCATGATGTGCCTTAATGGTAAAATGCATATAGACCATTTAGGCCACAGATTCTTGTAGGAAACTTCCCCTACAAGTATTATGTATTATTTGTTTAGTTTAGTTTTTTTGGGGTCTGCAATACACTTGTGTGAGAACCTCACACTACTCCTGATATTTCTTTATTAATATATTTGTTTATCCCTTCATTAGTATAATTGGAATAGTTGATTTTAGAATGAAGGAGGCCATGGATAATAATTATAAGAAGATTACCCCAGTCATGGTGCCCGGATCTATGAGTAAGTGTCCCTGGGTTATCATGATGGATTGTGATTTAGATTTATAGGAAATCTTAGAGGGAGATTTCCTCTAAGGCTTTCACTGTGCGGTTCAAATGACAAATATGCTTTATCCTTTGGGTTAGAACAATCAAGAAGATGGTAATTAGATATTGTTTTGTAATGCCTTAAAGTTGTGATTTGAGTTTTAAGAATATATATATATATACACATACACAGGAAATCCCTAGGTTACGTACAAGATAGGTTCTGCAGGTTTGTTCTTAAGTTGAAATTGTATGTAAGTCGGAACTGTATATTTTATAATTGTAACTCCAGACAAATTTTTTTGGTCTCTGTGACAATTGGATTCTAAAAATGTCATAAGAACCAGGATTAATAATAAAGCTTCATTACAGACACCTGTGATAACTGTTACACCTGATTACTGTAGCCTAAGGCTAAACTACAGTAAATTACCAACATCCAGAGGTCCATTTGTAACTAGGGGCCGTCTGTAAGTCGGGTGTTCTTAAGTAGGGGACTGCCTGTATATATATTGTTGGTCTCCGTTTGTTTACAGAGGCTCAGGCAGTCTGACGTCTGTCACCACTGACTTTCTCAACTTCCAAGTTTCTTCAGTGTAGTCCATGGTTATGTGATGTAGAAAGTAGCATCAATGGGTCCCCTGCATCATGACCCCACTTCATGTGACAGAAAGTGATCTGTCCACTCCTCTATGAGTCTGATAATCAAAGTCATATCTCGTTACGTTGTAATTGCCAATTTTCATCTGTGACCTATGAAGTCGAACTCAGACGGGAGGAGGAAGTATCCAAGGGTTGAGTTGGGCCAAACCACAAATTTCCGCTGCCAGCAGCATTGAAATCTCTGTGGCCATGTGTGTTGGCACTAGCATGTCAGCGACGGAGGGTTTCACCATCTTGGGGAGGATTACGCTCGATGATGGCATTATGAGGTGCGGCCACCCTCCCCAAAATTGCGGTGCACAGAGCCACCAGCATATTAGTGCAGGCCACAGCAATTTAAATGCCACTGACAACTTTTCCAGTGGTAATTAAACAGTTAACACCTTAGATCAGTAACTGGACCCAAACAGATTTTCAAAATTTCGGCCCCAGTTGCCCAATACCCGAATTTTAACAGGTATTTATCACTATTCAAGAGGAATATGCTTTGCTTAACGTCTGATTACAAGGGGATGGGACTTGTCTCTTCCTGAGGAGATACTAGGAGGGGAGATTTTGCAGATTTGCTTATCACTGTATGACTGCACTCAGCTTTCTGTTCCATCCCATCGGAGGAAGCAGGGGCGTAACCTGAAGCTGATGGGCTCCAGTGCAAAGTTTGTGCCAGGGCCCCGACTATAATGTATGGTTTATAGTACTAGTCTTCTCATATGGGAAAGTGAGACCTTATGGGCCCCCAAAGCCTCTGGGGCCCGGTTGCGACTGCACCCCCTGAAGTTACGCCCCTGAGAGGAAGGCATAAAAACCTAAAGAGGAGGAAATAATTAGCAGCGGATCAAGAAGTTTCAGCGGGTACACACCGAGATGGAAGCGTGCCTAGCTGAAAATTTGGTGGTAGATTAATAGAATAATAATTCCTGTAAGTCTTATACAAAACATGATTATAAGCTGTGATAATACACCATCTCTTCTTACACTCTATTTTAGTATTATCATGTATATCTTGCATCACATATTAACATTTCTCACCATGACATGGAAATACATTAGCACAATTCACCATATTAACACCATAGCCTTGCACCTATTCATATAATACCGCACCCCTGTGTTATATCTAAAAAAAAATGTACCCATGCAGTCCTCTTCATTGTGCAGTGAGATGGGAGCTGCCACGTCCTCTGGCTGTGATTTATATATGGTGGGTATAGCGTGCGGCAATGTCATGGCTTGTGATTGTCAGTGAAACTTGACAATGATATAATAAAACCGCAATTATATCTTAACACTGGCCGCAAACGACTCCGCGCCTCGGGCCACCACCATACAATATTTATTAGTATATGCTTCGTTTAACGTCTTTATCAAATAGAAACTGGGTCTCTCGCTGGAGCGCTGCCCAGAATGACAAGTTGGCTGGTGCAGATATTTAACGCTTTCCCTTCTAAGGGTCTGGCAAACATTCAGCCAACGTTCTTCTATGTATGTGGAAACGTCTGTAAAATAAGGCTGTGATCACATCATGTTGGTCCATATTGCTGAGATTTATGCAGATTTTCTTCTGATTTTAGCATGCACTTGTCTCACTTTATGGACACTGCATGCCTCACTGGTATTACTAGTGCCAGGTAACTCCCAAAGGGGTATTGATCTGTGGTGACCCTCCAAAAATTGGCATTTAAAGGGAGTCCAATGCCTCCCAACTCACCTTCACCGAGCACTAGATTACTGAGGACTTTACAAGTTTTCCAGATCTAACGTTCCTGTTTTCCAAAAATCTGTCATCTTATTATGCAAATTAGCTTCTCATGGAAGCGGTCCTGTCCGCCGGTGCACCATTTTTCTTATTTCTACACCTGACTTCTGCAAAGGATGTCAATCATTGTGAAAACAGGTGGTGCATAGAACGAAGAAAAAAAGTTCCACGACAGACATGGTCCTGTCCCTGTTGCCATGAGAAGCTAATTTGCAGAGATATAAAAAAAATATTTTCTTCAAATGTGACAGGTAGGTAGGAAAAAGGAAGGTAGTCCAGAAAGCTTATAAGGTGCCATACACAATACTGGTTTTACTTGTGGGCAATGTTGGAGTTGGTGACTCCTACTAAAAAAAAAAAGGCTCCTCTTCACCTTGAAGGGTCTGGCAAACATTCAGCCAACGTTCTTCTATGTATGTGGAAAAGTCAATAGACTAAAGCTGTGTTCACATCATGTTGGTCCATATTGCTGAGATTTATGCAGTTTTTTTCTGATTTTAGCATGCACTTGTCTCAGTTTATGGACACTGGATGCCTCACTGGTTTTTCTGGTGTCAGGTAACTCCCAAAGGGGTATAGATCTGTGGTGACCCTCCAAAAATTGGCATTTAAAGGGAGTCTAATACATCCCAACTCACCTACACCGAACACTAGATTACTGAGGACTTTACAAGTTTTCCAGATCTACCTTCCTGTTTTCCAAGGATCGGACATCTTATATCATTATGCAAATTAGCTTCTCATGGAAGCGGTCCTGCCCGCCGGTGCACCATTTTTCTTATTTCTACACCTGGCTTCTGCAAAGGATGTCAATCATTGTGAAAACAGGTGGTGCATAGAAAGAAAAAAAGTTCCACCGACAGACATGGTCCTGTCCCTGGTGCCAATGAGAAGCTAATTTGCAGAGATATAAAAAAAACTATTTTCTTCAAATTGACAGGTAGGTAGGAAAAAGGAAAGGTAGTACCAGAAAGCTTATAAGGTGCCATACACAATACTGGTTTTACTTGTGGGCAATGTTGGGAGTTGGTTGACTCCTACTAAAAAAAAAAAGGCTCCTCTTCACCTTGATCCCAGCGCTGTCCATCGCTAGTCTTGACACGCTGGGATCACCCTGAAAGCAATCTTATAACCAGCAGCATGGGGCGTGGGGACAAGATACTCCGGGCTGCTAATTATGCACAGTCCCGCACTTACCTCTCCAAAACGCAGGATCAGTGTCAGACAACTCCTGGTTTTTCTACCACATATGAATATAGCTATAGTATACAGTAAGTGGTACATGATTGGTGAGGACACCAAGTTTTGAATTTTTCAGGGCCTTCATGTGAATCTTCAAGAATCTCATGTTCTTGCGTTCCCACTATTGTTTAAACCATACAACTCAGAGTAACTGAGGTCCCTGGTCGTCCTATCAAGGCGGAGATACAAGTATAACTAAAGGGTTTAACAATAATAATAATAATTTTGTCTAAAAGGTAATTTTCTTCATTATGTTCCCTTCGATTTACAAGTAATATTATATCAGATTTTGTCAGCAGCTCATTAACATAGAATGGATGAGGAAGCAGACAGTGCCATTCTCTGTATAGTGGCTGAACCAAGTCATTGCAGATTAGCTCCCAGTTCTCTGATCTGCAGTAACCAGGAGTTCACTAAGATCGTGCGCCCGATATCCTGCACATGTTGCTTCGCCGCTTAGGTCCCCGGAGTCCACCTTCTTCTTCCTGGTGCATGTAAGTGCATTATCTTGTGACACAATTTGAAAGTTAAATCCCGCGCTCAGTCCGAATCAGTCAGATTGTCCGGCGGCCCGCCCCCCGATGAAAGCCAACGCGGCGGCACCACCATCCGATCACATGCGACACAATCCCAGCGCAAACCCCTGTTAAAAAACCTGTCAAAGCTGCGCAAATCCCGAAATCCGTGAAGCGTCAGACGAAAGTGCAATCTGCGACCCTTCGTAAATAAGCCCCATTATTTCTAACCACCTAACCAGTCCCCTCCACTGAATATCAAACTGCCGATCATTGCTTGTCATCTTTTTACCTTTTTTTTTTGTTTCTTTTTGTTCGCTCTGCTGCTATAACGCTGTAAATTTCCCCTCTGAGGGACTAATAAAGGAATATTTTATCTTATCTTGAACTAAAAATACAATTAAATAATAAAAATTAATTTAAAAATTATTTTAATTGAAAAAATGAGGCCAAATAAAAATTATGATTTACTTTAACGTAATTATGGTCTTAAAATCAGTAAACCCATCACTGGCTTCGTTCTACCATTTCCATGTCTGTGCAGTGAATCTGTATATAATATTTAGTTCTCACTATTGATAAGGCGTTCCTACTGCGGAGGATTTGTGTTATTCTGTCCGTTTTATAACTCAGACGTGATTTGCAGTGTCAAGGCTACCTGACGGTCTACAGAAAGTCAGATGCCACGGTTGTTGATGCCTGATTAAGCGTCTGCAAACAGAAGCACGACATGATTCATTTTGTCTGGTTGACCTTTTGGAAATGCATCATTTTACAGGGATGCTTACTAAAACGCTCGCTTTTATCAAATAAAAGGTGTTTATACAACATCAAGTCATTGCTGTAATAATCCAGAAACCACTTAAAGGAAATCTACCATCAAAATCCATCATGATAAACCCCTGTGACTGCGTAAATCTTTTTATATATGTTATCCATGGCCTCCTTCCTTCTAAAAATCAACTTTTAAAATTATTCTAATGAGCCAGAATGGCTCTGGTGCTTGCTAGAGAAACACATTCTACACATATAATACAGAAAATAGGTAAGATGGACCTAATAAACTTCACATTTCTACAAACGTGAAAGGGGCTTTTAAAGGCTAAAAATACTGGCGACCAATTTTACTGACGGGTAGGTGTCTCTCACGCACCTCCTCCACAGGTCAGCTGCTCTATATAATATTATGATTTTCATTTCCAATCCCAAGAATAAAGGGATAACTCTCTTTGGCAGGTAAAACAATGGGTTAATCAGCAATATACTGTAAATAAAGGGGAAAAATAGCAAAATATTAAAAGCTTAATAACACATAATATTTAATAATCATCCAATTGTAATACAGGCGGTCCCCTACTTAAGGACACCCGACTTACAGACAACCCATAGTTACAGACAGACCCCACTGACCTCTGGTGAAGTCTCTGAATGCTTTACTATAGTCCCAGACTGCAATGATCAGCTGTAAGGAGTCTGTAATGAAGCTTTATTGATAATCCTTGGTCCCATTACAGCAAAAAATGTTTAAACTCCAATTGTCACTGGGGCCAAATTCTTTTTTTTGTCTGGATCTACAATTATAAAATAGACAGTTTCAACTTGCATACAAATTCAACTTAAGAACAAACCTCCGGACCCTATCTTGTACGACACCCGGGGACTGCATGTACTCTAAATAACCCACTATCTTGATCATTTCACTTTCTATGTTGGATGCACTGAATGGGTCTGTAACTTACAGGGAGGATTCCCTGCAGAAGTCACTGGCAACAGATGAGGTAATTTAAATAAAATAGCAGGCGGCACGGTGGCTCAGTGGTCAGCACTACAGCCTTGCAGTGCTGGGATCCTGGGTTCAAGTCCCATCCAGGTCAAAATCTGCAAAGAGTTTGTATGTTCTCTCCATGTTTGCGTGGGTTTCCTCCGGGTCCTCCGGTTTCCTCCCACACTCCAAAACATACAGGTATGTTGATTATATTGTGAGCCCCAGGGGGACAGGGACTGATTTGGCAAGCTCTGTGTAGCGCTGCAGAATCTGTGTGCTATATAAATAAAGGAATTATTATTAATTATTAAAGGAAGAGGGCAGCAGGGATGTTGACTATTTATGTCTAATGTATCCTCAAGTTTTGTTTTCTTGGTGTAGGGTAACTTTTAGAACCGTTTCACTAAAAGTGTCTTCCTCTCACACAGATTAGTTGAACTTTGTTGCGTGCCTGGTTCATTCCGGAATATTTATTAACCCTGTGATGGACATATGATACATACACCCTGATCCTGTAAGGGATCCACAAGGCAGAGCATGCACATTGCTCTCTTGGCAGGCCCGCTGACTGTCACTTGTGCTTTCACTTCTAAGAAAATATGTTCCATGAAACAGCAGAACAATAACTGTGCAAAGGTCCGTCCAAATGTATCCCCAACAGGATTGGGATGGCTGTCATACCCTTGAGTAACCGGATGTCAAATTTAGATACTGGGGGAATGGAGGACTGTGAAGCAGGAATTCAATTAGTTTCTGTAAAATTTTCAAAGTGAGAACATGCATATGGCACATCGGCGACAGATCCCAGGAGAGGAGACGCAGACGTTCATACACAGCCCCGCACTACACTGCATTTATTCATAGAGAACCAAGTGTGAAATTTCACATTTGCACCACTGCAAGAGCCTCCACATCACCAGCAGTAGTCCCTACACTAAATGTACCCCCCAAATATAACACCCTGACAACTCCAGCTCTGACCTGCAATCCTTAACAACTATTCATATCACTCGAAGAGGCGTTATAGCACCTCTCAAGAAACACCATACAATTCTCCTTCACTTCTGTCCTGCTTTTTAGCTAAAGGCAACAAAATATTACACAACACAAGACCTTGCAGAAAGGCAACATAAGAAGAATGTAGGCTTAAAGGGAACGGTCATCAGAAATTGGCCTGATAAACCACTACCAGTATGTTGTCAAGCAGTGGAGCTGCTTCTAGTTCTAGTTCTAGTTCTGGAGCTGCTTCTAGATCCTGTTTATTTTGTGGCCCAGCTTGGGGCCATCATCCAAAAAAATCATCCAAAAAAATCAACTTTGAAGTGAGATGTAAGTTCGATGTATAAAGTCAGGAAGGCGGAGAGTTTAACACTTAGGCTACATTCACACTGCCGTTGCCCGCCCGTACCGTAGCGGGCAACGGCAGTGCACGGGGAGAGGAGGAGGAGGTGAGCGCACCCCTCTCCATAGAGATACATGGCGCACAGCGCCGTACTACGGGAAAAGATAGGACAGGTCCTATCTTTTTCCCGGGTATGGAGCGGTACGTTGCCGCACGTGTGCTGCACCGTACCGCTCCCGTAGGGCACCATGCGCCCATTGCCGTCTATGGGGGACGTATATCGGGCGTATATACGTCCCCCATACGGTAGTGTGAATGTAGCCTTAAGTCAAGCTCTCCCTGTCTCTGAGCACCTCCTCTGATGTGATTGATATCATCTGTCGAACTTCAGGAGATCTGATCAATGATGTACCTGGATGTAGGACCATCAAGTATAGTGAAGGGGGTGTTCTAAGGCAGGGAAAGCTTGACTTCAGAAAGAAAGAAACATAATCTAGAAGCTTCTCAGCTGCTTGACAACATACTGCTACTGGTTTACTATGCCAATTTCTGATGACAGATTCCCTTTAAAGGGGGTTGTCCAGAATCTTCTACAAATTTCCTTTGAGTAGATTGGGTTGGGAGGTGTATCTTATAATTTGTTACTCATAGGTTTTCCTTTTTTTATAGTAAGACATCTATCAAAAGATTACCAGTGTTTACGATATTAACTACATGTATTCTTGTCCCAAGTTTATTTGGTATCTTACTTCTAGGATAGGGTGGGGTCAAAGCACTTGCAGTCCCACTGATCACGGGAATGGGAGCTCCTGTTTCCTCTGTACTTGGCTTTTTCTATGGAAAGAAGCAGCCCTCCTCGAGCTTGATCTGTCTCTCCATCAACGGCTGGAAATAGTACCCCCTGATCAGGGGTGGGAAATCACAGTGGTTGGACCACCAGTAATCAGAATACTATAACAATTAAAGCAGGAACAGCGAAAGAACAAAATCATAAAGAGAGAACTCTATTCACCCACATGATAAAACCCTCATCTAAACTGTATGTTTATCTCACTATTATATACTTTGCTTATAATGCACCGGAGAGAACATTTTCTTCTTCTAAGAACACATGACTCAGTCTTTATTATTAAGGTAATTGATTGAGACAATAATCTGGGTTACAGTCATGGTTTGTATTGAAAAGACAATGCTACTTTTTTAACATGTTACAACATTCTACTTAAAGGAAATCTACGACATGGATGCAGTACTGTACACCAAGCACACCTACACGCTAGTCTATGTCTCTGGAAACAGGATCCTTTCTTTCTTGATCTTCTACTGGCCTCGTTTTGGAAAAATAACATGTCTTTAAAAATTATGCAAATGAACCGCAAGGGGCTCCTGTCTATATCACAGAAGCCCCTTCTGTGATATAGACCATTTCCTTTAAAAAGTTTTTCAAGGGCATCTGTATACATTCACTATAGATAGCTTAGATATAGTGCTGATTCTCAAAGTGGATTCAATGGAAGCTACTGATATTTACTATTAACTTTTGGAAAATATGCAAAGTTTTCCAGGATGGGATAAGGAAAACCACTCCTCTTTTAGCTACCTAGTAAGGAATCTCCCTTAGCATCAAGCATGACATACAAGAGGCCTTATGACAACTTATTTTCCCAGGATCCCCCTAGTGGAGCATCCATGGCTATAAGGCTCCACGCGTCTATACGGCGGCCTAAATTGTCTGTCTCCGTAAGCAGAAGTCTTACACTGGCGCAGTTGAGTCCTGAAGACCCGCTACATACCGGAATAGGACTACCCGGGATTGCTTTTGTTAAGTGCTGTACACAAACGTGTCCTGTTTTCACACCGCAAACAATGGATCCGTAGTGAGCTATATGACAGCAGAAATGGTCCATGTTCCAATTGTCTTGCGGCTCCACCAAAACGGAAAATGGAAGGCAGCCAAATAATGTCACTAGATTGTCCCACCCTCCTGAGGGGTCACATGATTGTGTCAAATTGTAACTAACTTGCAAATACTGACCACATGTAGTAACACCAGTGTCATCCATGTGGCTTCAGTATTTTTTTATGTTCCATTAGACTTCTATGGAAAGGGATGAACTCCAAACAGGAAATCTAAGGCATAAGTAAGTAACTAAAAGAATGTTTCTACAGCACCAACACATTTTCAGTATCCCCAATGATGTGTGGGTAAGTGGTGAGGTCTCTTGAAGTCCAATAACTGGAGTCTCCTAAAGGGGGATTTACTACGGATGAAAAAGTGTACTGAAGCTCCAACCCTGGTAAATAACAGCACCCCCAACAGTCAAACTTTCATGACCTATCTTCTCTTACCACGTAAATATTTTAGGTTGCCCATGATGTATTTCTTATAATCAGGCGCATGCCCCGGGGCCAACACCACATCGGAGACAGGGGGACCCCCAACAGAACTGCAGGTTCAGAATAATCCTGCCAGTCCCTAATACAACAGAACACAGTGGGTGATTCAAGTCCGCTCTGTTCTGCTGTATGTAGGTTCTGGACGAAGAAGTTGCAGCTGACAGAACATACCAATAATTATCTACCCTCTATTTAGGAGCAGATATAACTATTATATCCAGTAGGTGGCAGCATCACTGAGGAGGGCGAGGAGAGAAATCAAGGCTGTGTATATTTCTATGTATTATTGGGGGGGGGGGGGTATATATGTATGTATTATTGGGGGAAGGCTGTATATCTGTCACCGGGGGTGTGGGTGTGTGGTTAGGTTGCTGTGGATATATGTGTCACCTGAGGAGGGGGGGGGGGTTATGTTGCTGTGAATATATGTATCACCTGGGGTGAGGCTGTATATCTATGTGTTACCAGCGGTGTTGAGGGTTTTTTATTGGGGGAGGGCTCTATATATCTTTATGCTACTGTGTTACTATGTTGCATATATTCTTTACTGGGGGGACATGTAAATATTAATTACTGGGGGGGTGTATATATTCATTGCTGTGGGGGGAGCTCTGTATATATATATAACTAGTAACATTTACTTTATTGAAACAAACTGTGGTGAGAGTCCCCGCCGCACTTATTCCGGCCCTGCTTATAGTGATGACATATCCTCTTAGCTACTTGGCCACACTTGACCTACAAAGTTACATCAATATGGATGGGGTGAGGAAATAGTCCTGGAGTAGCAGGGGCATAACTACAGGACTGCGGTACGTTGTCTGACGTTGTCTGACGTGGATTCGGGTTCTGCCGTGATTCAGTAGGTGTCGCTGCTGCGCCAAGGTTCGCCAGAGTTCACCTGCTTCTTCCCGGTGCAGGTGAGTGCTTGATCTTGCGACACATTTAGTTATTTAAATTCCGCGGGTTTTCCAAATCAGTCGGGTTGTCCGGTGGCCACGCCTCCCGATTTCTGTCGCGTGAAATCCCGCATTTGGCGCAAATCATAAAAATTCGGGGAACCTGCCGAAAGTGCGGCCGCGGAGCCCTTAGTAAATGAGCCCCAATGAATCACAGCAGCTAGGTCTATGCAGAAGGGAGGGGAAGCAGTGAGTCATGACAGCTAGGTCTCCACCCACCGGCAGAGAGAAAACTGCAAACTAAAAATAATTTTCTCTAATCATCAGAGGTTTGAAAGATTTTAATGACTCTTAATAGATGATGCAGTAACGTATGTACAGTTGTTACAGACGGGATGTCCTTAGTGGTATAGCCTGGGATTGACAGAACTATTTGCCATATATTTCTGCTGAACATGGAAACATGTTACGTGACATGAAAGTCACAAGAACTATCCTGGTAACTCATTACTCGGCTCATTCTTGCCATATAGTTGGAATAACTAGATGGCACCCCCCCCCCCCCCCAACCTCCCCCCCCCCCCCCCCCCAGTTCTGTCTCCTATACAAGTCATATAACAAACAAGTTATAAAGCCAGTAGCTATATTTGCTAACCAGAAAGTACAGATAACAACCGGACAAAGTCCTCACCCATGGACTATACAAAGGTACACTTATCACCTTACTCAGTATGAACACTAGTAATACAGGCTGAATATGTCTCATTTAAAGGAACCTGTCATTAGAAATTGGCCTAATAAACTATTACCTGTATGTTGTCAAGCAGCAGAACAACTTCTAGATAATGTTTCTTTAATGGCCCATCATGGAGGCAACACCCAAAAAATCAACTTTGAAGTGGTGGAGGCGGAGACTTTAACAGTGAAGTCAAGCTCTCCCTGCCTCTAAACACCTCCTCCCTTGTGATAGACATCATGCACTGGACTTCAGGAGATCTGGTCAATGGTGTCCCTGGATACAGGACCATCAACTTACAGTGAAGTGGGATTTTTGCGGCAGGGAGAGCTTGACTTCAGTGTTAAACTTTCCACCTTCATGACGTCATAAAACCAATTTACATCTCACTTCAAAGTTGATTTTCTGGATGATGCCAGCACACCAGGCATGAAAGAGACATCATCTAGAAGCTGCTCAGCTGCTCCACAACATACTGTCAGTGGTTTATTAGGCCAATTTCTGATGACAGGTTCCCTTTAATTAGACTATTTTAGAAATGTAAGGTCACATTGCAGGATTTTCAAAGTTTTACAACAGAAGGCTTAAAAATTATTTTTGGCAAAAGGTTTAACATAAAATGAAATTGGTAATAGTTTGATTCATAGTTTGGGGACTGAACTGGATCTGTTGGGACCCTGCGGCTCCTGAAGTCACCCAGCACCCAGGGTTCACATGTGTTCGCTGGAACAGGAGTAAACAGTAGTGAGTATACAGAGATGAGGACGGTAAGGACAGTAAGAAATCATCTCCACTTGACAGGTGACTCCTCTCTCCTGCAGCTTTAGATTCTGAATTGACAATTGAAGCCGCAAACACGAGCAGGTTAAAGGTTAGTCGCAGTAGAATTGCCAGAGGGTAACCTTCTGCAATGTAAATTTCCAGCATAATGGATGCAGTGATTTAGCACTGTGTGTGCCTTAAAGGGGTTTCTGCAGAGACGTAATCTTACAGAATGTTCTCTGCTGGGGGGCAACAACATTATAAAAAGTGTTACATACACCTACCCATGATGCATTAGTCCTGATCCCCGATCCCTTGAACTTCGACTTAAACCAAAGTAATATTAGCAGAGGCGACTCAACCAATATCAGATTACAGAGGTGATTTGTCTCGACCTATCATTGGCCAAATGGATTCCTCTTCTTTCTCTTGTGGGGGTAGGAAACATTTTTATTAAAGGGAACATGTCATCAGGGGCCCTTTTTCTGGCTCCCCCATGGCCCTTCATAGAATATTGTTCACATTACCAAAGTGTTTTTGTAGTAAAACGGTCTTTTTCCAAAATAAAGGTACGTTAGATCAAAGTTTACCTTTCTGTATGCAGAGCAGTGTACCTAGTCCCATGGGAGTGGCCAGTGAGGAGTGGGGCAGTCCACCCACACCCACGGGAAAACGCTCCATCATACATTGACTTCAAATAAACATAAGACTTTCCATGTCCCCCATATCTCCTGCCCCCTCAGGAGGTCACACATGTCTGCCCCGCTCCTCACTGGCCACTCCCATGGGACTAGGGACTCTGCTTTGCATACAGAAAGGTAAACTTTCATCTGACTTATCCTTTTTTTTTCAGAAAAAGAAAGTTTTAAAGTAAACCTACCACTTAAAAGTGGTAGGTTTATACACACATACATGGCACCAGCTCAGGGTGAGCTGGTGCCAGAGCATATTTTTGTTAAGGGAACAAAGCCCCTATTGCATAATTATAAGTTATATTAACTTATAACTCGGCGCACCGCACTTGGGCTCGGCACACCATGCGCGCGCCCGTGCGTGCGCCGGATTCTGAAGTGCAGGAGAGCCGGTGACGTCACCGAGCTCTCCGGCACACGCGCGCCTGCGCAACTTAGCACGGCCTGTTTCCCCGTGCTAAGTTGCGCAGGCGCGTGTGTGCCGGAGAGCTCGGTGACGTCACCGGCTCTCCAGCACTTTAGAATACGCTGCACACATGGGCGCGCGCATGGTGCGCCGTGCCCAAGTGCGGTGCGCCGAGTTATAAGTTAATATAACTTATAAACCTGCGATAGGTGCTTTGTTCCCCTAACAAAAATATGCTCTGGCACCAGCTCAACCTGAGCTGGTGCCATGTATATGTGTATAAACCTACCACTTTTAAGTGGTAGGTTTCCTTTAAGAGTGGACAGATAATGTGGCTTCTATTGGGCCATTAGGAAGAAGGGATTAATCTTTAATCTTAATTTCTTAATTTCTGTACCACTAGAGAGAATTTGACATAGACTTAAAAGAGGGTGTTTAAAACTAATTCAATACAAAACTTGCTTTGTTTTGGTAATTTTTTTCCATTGAACTGTTTATATGAGCGTTTGTAGTGATGAAAAGATGTCCAGGCTGTATAGAGAAGATATTGAAAGAAGGGTTTAAAATAAGCTTGGTCGAGTTAATATTGAAGTCACTAGATTTATATTATATCTATCTTATATCATATTATATATGACTAGTTCACCCTTTTGACCACTATAAATAAATATAGTGCAGTGCTTTGAATTTGGTTCACATGCAACCAGTTTCATAATATATAACAACTTTGAAATGAAGTAGTGACTTTCTCTCAAAACAGTTTTCATGCATGAAGAAGGATTGGGGACTACCATTCTAGAAAATGGTTGGGGTCCTTTGCATAAGTTGCCCCAAGTTTCACAGTCATCTTGCTGTCTGGTATAGCCACCACAACACCTTTCTCCTATCTAAATGAAGAGGCGGACCAAGCACAAATACTTAATATACAATCTACAGTGGAATAGAATGGTTGGAGTCCAATCACCTATACACCCATTTGTAACATGGTCAACACTGTTGCCGCAATCTTGGAATCTGACAATTTAACATCTAGTTCTTTTTATTATGTTGTAATAAAACTTGGTTCAAGTCTGTGGTTTTCTAATGCTTAGTAATTATACATTTTTGCTAAAACATGCCTAAGAGAATAGGAGGGTGTTAGGAGTTAAAAAAAAAAAAAAACAAGTAAGTTCTCTGTAATATTGTAGTATCTCCTGAAATGAAAGCAAAAAATACACAGGAGTTCGAACCTCCTCACCAACCAAAAGTAAATCAAATTGTGTTAGCTAATTTAAAAACAATTGGCATTAGGGTGTGCCCACCCTGCGATGGGGATTTACCATGTATGGTCAGATGATGGGATAACCTGAGCTTGCAATTGGTAGATACATTGTTAAGGGAATCTCCAGAAGCCCCAGATCTACTACAGCAGTACAGGAACCCCAGCAGCCCAACATCTACTCTAGGGAGGGCTCTGAATTCTCACCCTAGTCCGTGTGCCATAGGTTTGGAGTAGTTTTAAAATTGGGTCATCACAATTAATACATAGTAAGAAGAATTGGGGCAATTAAGACAATTGGTATGTGTGTATAAACCTACCACTTTTAAGTGGTAGGTTTACTTTAATGTAAAACCTCTTTGGCAATGTGTACACTAATCTCTATAGGGACATGGGGGAACCTGAAAAAGGGCTCCTGATGACAGGTTGCCTATGAGTTATGAGCTTCCAGCAGGACCCTTTAACAAATAGGAGGGAATGCGTCATTGCAGTTACGTCAGTTTTTGTGCAACATTTTCCACCTTTTTTGAGACTTTATGCCAACCCACCCCACTTATCATTCCAAACAACTTATTGGGGCATATTTATCAGGGCCTCCGTGCCATGTCAGTGGAGTAGGGGCCCTAAAATAATCACGAATGCTAGCTTACTACCACCCCAATAACCCTTCAGACTCATTAGCATCATTTTAAAGTTGATTTTAGAAGGAAGGAGGCCATGGGTAATAGATGTAAGAAGATTACCACAGTCACGGTGCCTGGATCTACGAGTAAGTGTATGTCTAAGTGTAAGTGGTTTATCATGATGGATTTTGATGGTAAACCTAATGATAAATCTTCCCAATAATTTTACTTTAATCTGAAGATAAAGGTATTGTAATCGGGGCGGGTAAGCTATAACGCAGAACAATTGCTATACCGCGGCTGTTTGCAGTGACAGCATAGTGGCTAAAAATCCAACCTTGTATTAAAATGATCTTCCCTGCAGATCTACAATTTGGAGCTTGTCAATCATCGCAGCAGATTCTAAGTGCAAAATTTAATCTTTGCATTACAGAGATTACGACCCCTTATAACTGCAAAATTTCATGACAGTCTGCAAGATGTTCCACAAGAATATTTATAGGTAGATCCAGACTGTACTTCAGTAGCTATGTGTCTTTATATGACTATTATCATGCTGCGTGACAATAATTATCGCTCCCAAAATATTCCAAGCAAAGAAAATATCACCAAAAATAGCCACCGTCTAACAAACCGCCTCCCACCGAATATCACAATGGAGAGGTAACGTCTAATTACAAGCCCTGCGTCCCCCTGACCGCGCTCACAGAGGTTTCTCCATTATGGGGTCTAATTTCCTATAATTAAATACTTAGAATTACCAGATACACGGTGATTTGCAACATGATTGAACAAAGTTACTAGATGAGATCTGAAGCACATAGAAAAGATTTGATTCCACTTCAGACCATGGAAAATATAATATTTCTGCATGACAGACTTCTTTCAGAGTTTTGGAACCGGGCGCCGAACAAAACCATATCTGATAATCCCTCCAGAATGGAGACAGCGGAGAGAACATGAATTAAGTGCGGTTATGCAGGGAAATGTAGATACAACTCCAAGCCACATCCAATCTACTCAGGATTATTAGTTCAGAGCAATTGAAAAGGGGCGGAGGGGAGGTTTGGACTGGTTCTTGGCTTATTTATTATGGGGACGACATGACCTAAGTCAGTAACAGTTTACTGCAAGACTTAAAGGGGTTGTACCAGGTTTGATTTACTCCATCCACAGGAAAGGGTATAACGATGTGATCGGGGAGGAAACGATCAGAAGAACAGATCTGTACCAATCAGAAGAATGAGAATCCTGTTCTCACTAATCGATGGGGTAGTAGGTCGAGCATGCATACTGTCACTCTATTTATTACTATGAAAAGGAGGAAAGGGTATAACAATGTGATCAGTTAGGAAATAATCATGAGAACAGATCCCCACCGATAACGAGAACAGACCCCCATCAATCACGAGGACACACCTCCACCAATCAGAAAAATGAGGATTCTGTTCTCACTAATCGATGGGGTAGTAGGTCGAGGATGCCCACTGCCACTCTATTTATTACTATGAAAAGGAGGAAAGGGTATAACAATGTGATCAGTGAGGAACCAATCATAGACCAACCCCAAGATCACGAGATCAGACCCCCATCATTCACGAGGACAGAGCTCCACCGATCAGAAGAATGAGGATTTTGTTCTCACTAATCGATGGAGCAGTAGGTCGAGGATGCGCACTGCCACTCTATTTATTACTATGAAAAGGAGGAAAGGGTATAACAATGTGATCAGTGAGGAACCAATCATAAGAACAGAGCCCCACCGATCACGAGAACAGACCCCCATCAATCACGAGGACAGAGCTCCACCAATCAGAACAATGAGGATTCTATCTCGCTAATCGATGGGGTAGTAGGTCGAGGATGCCCACTGCCACTCTATTTATTACTATGAAAAGGAGGAAAGGGTATAACATTGTGATCAGTGAGAAAATGATCAGAAGAACAGAACTGTACCAATCAGAAGAATGAGGATCATGTTCTCACTAATCCATGGAGTAGTAGGTCGAGCATGCATACTGCCACTCTATTCATTACTATGAAAAGGAGGAAAGGGTATAACATTGTGATTGGTAAGGAACTAATCACAGCAACAGACCTCCACAAATCACGAGAACATACCCCCACTGATCATGGGAACACACCTCCACCACTCACCAGAACACACCTCCACCAATCAGAAGAATAAAGATCCTGTTCTCACTAAATCGATGGAGCAGTGGGTCGAGCGTACACACCGCCACTCTATTCAATACTATGAAAGGAAGAGGAAGATATAAATGTGATTCATTGGGGTTCCCATGAGCTAGGACCCCACACCGATCACCCAGAAACACCCCCACTTACACAAAATGAGGGCTTGTTTTCAGTTAATATGGAGCAGCAAGTCAAGCATGTGTACTGCTACTCTATTCAACTATGAAAGGAGGAAAGGGTATAACAATGTTATCCCTGGTTGGATCCCCCCCGGTTATCAGAACGTGACAGGTTTACCTGTGCACTCTATGGCAGGTTTATTAGTACACTCTGTGACAGTTTTATGTGTGCACTCTATGGTAGGTTTATTAGTACACTCAGTGACAGGTTAACCATTACCTGTGCACTCTATGGTAGGTGTATTAGTACACTCAGTGACAGGTTTACCTGTGCACTCTATGGCAGGTTTATTAGTACACTAAGTGACAGGTTTACCTGTGCACTCTATGGCAGGTTTATTAGTACACTCAGTGACAGGTTTACATGTGCACTCTATGGCAGGTTTATTAGTACACTCAGCGAAAAGTTAACCATTACCTGTGCACTCTATGGCAGGTCTATTAGTACACTCTGTGGCAGGTTTATCCGTGCACTCGGTGGCAGGTTTATACGTGCACTCGGTGGCAGGTTTATACGTGCACTCGGTGGCAGGTTTATCCGTGCACTTCTAGGCAGGTTTATCCGTGCACTCGGTTGCAGGTTTATCCGTGCACTCGGTGGCAGGTTTATCCGTGCACTCGCAGGCATGTTTATCCGTGCACTCGCAGGCAGGTTTATCCGTGCACTCGCAGGCAGGTTTATACGTGCACTCGGTGGCAGGTTTATACGTGCACTCGGTGGCAGGTTTATACGTGCACTCGGTGGCAGGTTTATACGTGCACTCGGTGGCAGGTTTATACGTGCACTCGCAGGCAGGTTTATCCGTGCACTCGCAGGCATGTTTATCCGTGCACTTGCAGGCAGGTTTATCCGTGCACTCGGTGGCAGGTTTATCCGTGCACTCGGTGGCAGGTTTATACGTGCACTCGGTGGCAGGTTTATACGTGCACTCGGTGGCAGGTTTATACGTGCACTCGGCAGGTTTATGAATAGTACAAGCGATAGTTACAGCTTCTGGCCACTACACAGGACAAAACGCCAACTACTACCAGCTCTGGGCAAATTAGCTGATAAGTGTAGAAGCCATTAGTTGCCGTCCTCCCACCAATCAGATAGGCCATCAATAGCTACTTATATTCAAACCCTTAAAGGAAAAATCTTGTAACATTGCTTAAAGGGAATCTGTTACAGATTTTACGCCATTAAATTACCATCCCCCTCAGGTAAGGTATGAAATGTCCTTTCTAGAATTTCTTCTTTTCTCTGAAAATGCAACCATTTACTTGATATCTCCTTATTTTTCTGGGCTGAGACCCAGTACCGTGCGCCAGTTTTTAGTAATCTGCCCCACTGTGCACACTCAAACGGCAAACAGCACATACGTGCACTATTTATAATTCTGGGACTATGTTTTATAGATCATAAGCAAGCCATGTGACAGATGAGAATCTTATCTCTAATATAGCACCAAAATCATAGCTTTAGATATGAGCATATGAAATGATGCCCCTCTTCAAAACCGAAAAAGTGATTTCTCTCTGGAGAAAAATACCTCTTCTTTTTTCAAATCACTTTGGAGGAGAGTCTTTTTTTTATAGGTAAACAGTTGAGATTTCACATAGAAAGGGGGAATTCTAGCATTTCATTCTCTACCTGAGGGGACTAGTAAAACCTGGTGACAGAGCCCCTTAAAGAGCCACACTCCTAAAACAGAGCCGAAGCCAAAGGAGAGAACATGATCTCAGCCATGAAATCAAAGTCTACCAACACAGCAAGGAAATAGGATCCAGAACAGACTAAAACATTGGCTTAATCACTAGCAAACGTATTCTTGATCCATCGCTGTGAAAAGCCGCGGAGTATAGCGTATGTTTATCTCAGTTAGCGTATCATATGGCCGTATTACTCCATGACATTTCCTTTCTTCTCTTGGAGTTAATTCTTAGCCCTCAGCAATATTTTTCTACAATACATCCTGTCATCCGGCCAAGAACTACTACTGTCTGAGTACACAGAGAATTAGGCAGAGAAATCTCCTTCTCAGCGACACGGCTGTTATGTAAGTGTCACATAGGACACTATCTTTTATTAGCCGGAGGCTTTAATCTAATTATCTATAATGGGTAATCTTATTCTGTTTAGTGAAATAGACACCTCTTATTAACAACCCCCCAAAATCACAAACTATCGGTTAGGCACAGCCAGGCTTGTAGCGGGTGTTTTAGAGAAGAAGGAACCAAAACGATCCATGATGAGCACAATATTAAACTGAACTGTCATTGAAATCAATGTGAGAACTCTCCATGTTTTCCGCATTGGATTGTGCCATGTTCAAGTTCAGGTTGTGCAATGAAACATGTGTTATATACATAGGCTAGGGCAGTGGCGGCAAATCGTTTAGAGGGCGAGAGCCCAAACTGCAACCCAAAACCCACTCATTAATTGACAAAATGCCCGCACAGCAATTCAAGCAAAAACTTTTGCTCGACCACAGCTTTCAACCATCCTGAGGATGCCAAAATCATTGACAGAAGGAGGGGAAATTCGGATTGTTGGAGGGATATGGATCTAATGATAATCTGGCCTGTGCACACCTTTTCTTTACAGTCTCGGGTAGACCAAAATGTTTCACCTCAAAAGGAACCTGTCAGCAGGAATGTTCTTTTTAAATGATGACATGTCCCCCGGGACTTACAACACACTACTGACAGGGAGCAAGGTAATGTTAAAGGACGTCTACCACCAGGAACAAGGATTGTAAACCAAGCCCACTTACATACTGGTGTGTACCCCTCTGGCAGGATCCAGTTTTCTTTAAGATTCTTATGTCCTTATTTTTAAGATTAAAAGGCTTTAAAATTATGCAAATGAGCCTCAGGAGCCCCTATGGCTCATTAGTGTAATTTAAAAGGCCTTTTTTTGTAAAAACCAGGGAATAAGAAGCTATCCTTCCAGAAGGGGCACACACCAGTAGGTAGGTCAGTGGGCTTGGTTTACATTCCCTGGTTCATGCATCTTACAATGTGCACTTTTCATCTATTGAGATTGAGTGAGTCTACATTGATTTTGGCCGTGATAACGGATGCATAGAAAATGGCTGAAAAAACGATGCATGAAAAACTATAAGAAAATCTTGGCATCTATGGCTTTATATACTTACTGCCTACTCGTAACCTCTGGAACTCTCACTGCTTATATTCAGCGTCGATATGTTTTTGTTTTAGTGTTGATGTATTTAGTGTTGTATCATTGCTGAGCATTGCTTTCGCCCCTATTGTCAGAACATCTATTTTTACTATATCGCATAACAAACCCTATTCACAGCTATTTTCAATACAACAACAATGAATATAACAGTTATTGAGATGATAATTTACTTTTCAGGTCTTGTCTTGTGTCAGCGTTCAAATACTAAAATGGTTTTCTATATAAGTCAGAAATATTAAATTGGGGGAGGGGGGTTTCAAATATTTGGCAACAGGTTGTAACATTGGGGCACATTTACTAAGGGTCGGGACAGCGCATTTCCGTCAGGTTTCCCGACTTTTTACATTTTTGCCCTGAATTGCCCCGGGTTTTTGGCGGACGTGATTGGATTGTGGGGGGGCATAGGCGTCGGACAACCCGACTGATTCGGACAAACAGCGGAATTTAAAAACCAAATTGTATCGCAAGATCAGCACTCACATGCAACGGGAAGAAGAAGGTGAACTTCGGCTGAGCTGTGACACGTTGTTCATCCAATGAACCGGTGAGGGAGCTTGTGTGGACCTCCAACGTAGAGGAGTCAACATTTTAGAGCCAGAATGGCAACCAAAGCGGCTTGTTAAATTTGGGTCATTATTCTATGTAGCAGTAGGTGGGCCTACTAAATCATTTTTTACTGGTGGCCACTAGGCGCCCCAATCCGGCACTGCCTATCAAGAAGAGCCACATTATATATAGGAAGTGTTAGGAGAAGCCATGCATAGCCACAGGGGTGTCAGTTTTGTACTAGTAGAGGACATAGGGGGAGATTTTTTTGAAGTGTCTGAGAGCAGAACTGTTCTAGTCGCCCATTGCAACCAATCAGAGCTCAGCTTTCTCTGAATAGCTGCCATGGGCAACTAGAACATTTTTACCTTCTGATCAATTGCCCCCATTAAGTCTTGCTTTTTCCGGATAATTAAGCCATTCAAGCGATTAATGACTAAACTGTGGAGGTAACTGTGACTATCGCTACAGCAGCTCCTCTAGGACTTCCCAGTCTGATTCAGAGGGACAGTACCACATTTTGGAGGCTTCTGTTTGCAGTGAAAAGTCTGTATATAATCTGTTTTATGAGCGATCAAGTCTGTCCACGCCGCGCTGCTTCTCCCCGGTATCTAATTACTTGCCGTGGTCACGTGATACAATCTGCAGATGCTTTTACAGTCTCTGCTACGTGAACGCAAGCCCAGCTGTCTCCCATATATTAAAGGGAGCGGATCGTTAGAACGATCTCAATTTTCACGTTTATAAGAGATTAGCAACAAGGAAGGGATTTGAAGTTGCTTAATTGCTGTCTCTCTTCACAACATACGGCAATGATTATGTGCCGGCAGCTTCTTCATCACACGCCATCTACGCGTAGGATAAGCCAAGAAATAACAAACCAAACAACCAGAATCTTCAGAAGATCATGGGCAATCATAAACCTATTAATCCTAATGGGTTAAGAGTGCCGACGTACAGATTGAAAAAAATAAAACAAAACACATGCCAGTAATTATTTCTTTTTAATATTTACAAAAGCAAAAATGATAAATGATGTGTTTGTATACAATTTATTCTAGTTACATGTGCCGGCGTTGAAATGACCCTTAGTTTAAAGGGATTCCCTTACAATTAGTTACTGAGACCACAGTGATCAGCTGTAATCTATGGTAGGACTCAACAACGAGTGTTCAATTTCCCTGCAGCGCCACCACAGGAGAAATGCAAAATTACAACAGTTCATGCTGAAACCTATAGGAAGCCAATGTAACACTAAGTCCTCCAAAACAAGAGATGTTCTTTACGGCTACTCTCTATTATCATTTTCTCAACTTTGATGTATAATTCCTAGATACAGTGATAGCTCTTTGAGACATGAAAAGTGGATTCCTAGGAGGGTGATCTTCTCAAAGAATATGGTCAGTATTTATGATAATTTGTAGGCACTGAAAATCCGTGCCGGCAACAAGTAAACCATTATCAAGGTCCTTTTAGTCTGTACAAAGGTAACAGCTCAATTTGCGATAAAACATCTCCAGAATCTTTTTAATCTTTTTTTGGTTTGGTGTTTGTCTTCTTCATTGTTGACCCTACCAAATTTTATCTCTATCTTTGGCAAATGTTTTTTGTAATTTTCTGTTTAGTTTGGATAAAAATACCGCCGGTCACGTTCTGTGGAAGCTTGATAAGCACAAAAATTGCAAAAAAATATTTGCCAATATTTTGTCAAACTGGTAAGAAGGTGCCGAAATGAATCCATGAAGATGAGGAATATAAATATGAAGGTGGCATTGTGATTTGGGGGAACGATCCTGGTGCTTTTATCGGGTCTCCAACATCAGGGAAGGTTTGATATATTCTATAATTTTGAGACAGGCAAGGATTTTTTCAATCACAACAAACCAGAGAGTAATATAGAGGAGTCAGTGGCTACATTGAAATGATCTAGTACTAGAGAAGATTAAAGGAGACCTATCAACAGGAATCTATCTATTATGGTAGATCTGATGGTAGGTTGATCCTTACATCTTAAGCACTGAACAGTTTTTTTCCCTAATTGTATAATATTTTCTAACCTGACCTAGACTAATATGCACATTTTTGGCTGTGGCTACTCAGGCATCTCTAGGTTGTGGGAGCAAAGAGTGTTTAATGCCCAAGTAGCCTCTGCTGTCCCACCTCCTTCTGCTTCCTCGGCATGTTCTTTCACGCTGTCGGCTTCTTCGGGCTCTGAGCTTGGGGAGTAGCTCCTGTTCAGTGCCAGTGGCAGAGTACACCCCCATGGGGGTTACTGTGGGGGCTACTGTGCATACAGTTTGTGTGCACCGAGGAAGTGGAAGGAGGTAGGACAGCATAGGTTACTGGGGCGTGGAGTAGGCTTTGCTACCACTGCCCACATAGGCTACACCCCGCCCAGTAGCCTCTGCCAAAAATGTGCATATTAGTTAAAGTTTAGGTTCAGGTTTTTAAGCATTAAAGGATTAGGGTAAGATAGGAGGAACCTACCATCAAATCTACCTTACACCAACTCCATGCAAAATGGGTGTGGAGAGGCGGAAAGGGGGTCATGTCCCGCAGTGCTTGCGGCAGAAACTGGTGCAGGCTATAGCGCAATTTTCTGGCAGAGAATTCCCTGGCAGTGCAGCCAGTGATAGATCAAGTGTGGCGGGAGATATACTCGCAAAAACAACCCTATATAGTTTATATGAATTATTGCTGTTATAATTGCGTAGTTGACTCTGAAATTGTTGGTGCTCGACACCCCAGGAATATCAGAGGTTGCCTATCACAGACTTGCTGATCAGACATTGAAATAATTAATTTATGACCAGGTTTTAGTTGAAGTATATTTATGCCATACTCTTAAGAGACATGGCAAACATATGTAAGCTGGAGTCACAGAGTCTGCATTCATTAACATTTGTATTCATGGGACAGAGGAGAGTCTGTATCTATGTGATAATTACGTTTTCTTATAAGGCCCAGGAGATTCCTCTCAATACTTAACTGAAAAAGAGAGTTTTTCATACCCCATAATTTTTTACGTTTATTAATATATATTTTTGTATATACGTCTATAAAAAATATTAAAGGGGTATTCCAGGAATAAGCATAATTCATATACAAATCAGTCCATTAATTAACTCCACAAAGTCCGTTGCAGAGCAGACAAAAGGACAGAAGATGGCCGCTGGTCACATGTCCACATCACATGTCCTGCACCTGCCTGGGCAGGTCATGTGATCACCACTACGCTTGGCTGTAGTCGGTTGGTTGCAGTGCATTCAGTATGGTCAGTGTTGTGATGATGGTAGTTACGCATCATTACTATGGGAACAGAGAAGGACAGTCTGTTACATCATCACCGGGAGCAGAGCATAAGAGGGAGGAGGAGTTACTGAGAACTAAAGGATCATGGGACTTGTAGTTTCCAGTTTCGGCCATCTTAGTGATAACTCCACCTACTTTAGAGAGGCCATAAATTTTGTAAATCATAAAATCAAACTATTTAAGCTCCGTTTTGTGACTAGGCTTATACTCGAATATGTTTTCCTGTTTTTTTGGTTAAAATTAGGTTCCTTCGGCTTATACTCAGGTCGGCTTATACTCGAGTATATACGGTATATGTAATAATAATGTACATTATTAATGTACAAACTACCAGTGTTTCTGTTATCATTTCAACACCACAGTACTATAGTTGTACTGTTAAGAAAATATTCTCTTTTAGTAGCAGTAATGGAAATAAATGTCTGAGTAAGGCTGAATTCACAATGCTGTATGCCCGCCGTATGCCGATCAAAGATAGGACATGTCCAATCTTTTCACAGGGTACGGAACAGTACAGTGCCGCACTTGTGCTGACCGTACCGCTCCCATAGGGCGCTGTGCATATATAGGGCGTATATACGTTGGCCGTTTATACGTCCCCATACGGCAGTGTGAATGCAGCCTTACTGAGTATTCTCTGTTTATCAGCTATGTGGATGTGTTGCATGTTTGACACCTACCAAACTAATAAGGCCGGTCATGGATATTTTATCAATTTTTTCATGCCTGGAAAACCGCTTTAAGGCTACATTCACACGGCCATATGGGGGACGTTTATACGCCGTATATATACCTCCACCATAGACGGCAATGTGTGCACGCCACCGTACGGAAGCAGTGCGGCACTGTACCGCTCCGTAGCCGGGGAAAAGATAGGACATGTCCCATCTTTGCCCGTAATACGGCGCATGTGCCATGTTTCTCTATGGTGAGGGGTGGCGTGTGCTATGGTATGGTGGGCACACTGTCATGTGAGTGTAGCCTAAGGGTGGACACAACTGAATGGCAGCCAGATGTTATGCAGTAAGTGTATAATAGTACAGATACTATAGATGCGAAGCCTTGGATCTCAATAGGTGTCTCCATCTAAGTGACTATTCGTGATTCAGGACTGTGGGTGCAGAAAAGTCAGGTATTTATGATAAAATAAAAGGAGACGCTTTTCCTGCCTTGTACATTTAATACATCCACTTTATTAGACCATAGGGACTCATAGCTTAAGATAATGTTAACAGCTACTACAGCTACATCTGCTGATAATCTTTCCCATTAACCCTGCCCCTGCCTGAAGGAATGAGGATCTTCCCATAATGCATGCACAGAGCCTGTCATACTGTCACATCTGCACAGTGTGGTCAACTCAGCACATATGTCATTGGGATAAGGATCATAATCCATATAGTAATCCATATAGAGGACAAGTCCGAATCCTGTATGTCAGCCTCAGGGATGTATAGATAAACCTTGGGAGAAGCCAAACACATGATGCGCATTATCCAAGAGCCTAAGACAGTAGACTTACATAATCCTGTTCAGGAATAGCGTAGTATAGTAATAGTAGAATATAATATACAAATATATTTAAATAAAACATACCTAGAAAATATCGCTGCAATTTGTATTCATAAAGCAGATACATGTATATAGCGTATGTGTTCAGAGCGAATACCGAAAATGCTGACAGTAAAATCTGTAGTCCAAAGGATGTTTCTTTTTATTTTTGTGCTCAACTATACATAAGATAGGTCATAAATATCAGAATGGCTGGGTGCTGTGCTTCAGTAACTATCCATCTGTCACACAGACTGTTTGTAGTTCTATCCGCTTTATGCGAATGTGATTGAACTGCAATGACGAGCACAGCCACTATACGGCGCTATAGGTAGACTGTGAACAGACACCGGGCAATCAGATATGATAAGTGATCATCAAATAAATCCCCTTTAAAATCTCCACAGCAGGCACATCAAGAGTGAATAATGCACCACTGCACATGAATGATCAATGTTCTATTCAAATAGGGGGAATTCGGACCCCCATAGCTGTTTGACATCTGTCCATCAAGTCCAACCCATTAATTCTACATTATACAGTATTTTCACCCATAAGATGTGTAGAAATAGCTGTTGTTAGTATCAGCACCAAATATGCTCTGTACTCTCAGATGAGTGGTCCAGGGCTGGAGCAGGGAGCCTTGCACCACCTATCGTTCAGGGCCGGTGCCAGCACAGGGAATACATGGGCAAGTGCTTGGGCCCAGAGCTGCTGGGGGGGGGGCACATAAGGCTGTATATAAGGAATTCCAAGGTATGAGGGGGCTGTATCTAATGAATCCAATGGGGGGGCTGGTTAAAATGATAAACTAGGGAATATTTTATGGAACAGGAGACTGTTTTAGTTTTTGAATTTTTAATGCCGCCATGTGAGTTCACTGCAAAGGCGCCCACTGAGGCTCTGCCGCCCAGGGGCCTACTGAAACCTGAATCCGACCCTGTAACAGTTGATATCCCAATTGGCATAATAGCAAAACTTATGGCACACACTGCTAACAGTGATGGGAGAAGGTTCTACCGAAAAAAATCAGAAGAGCAGAATCTAATAAAGGAAGGCTAATTGTTGGTGTTGGAAGTGGTAAAAGATCCACTTTAATAATCTATTTTGGCCAAATTATGATGACCACAAATAGGAGGATCCCTACCACCAAGCAGTGTATCATAGATAACTCTGGATCCTTGTGCGTGGAAGGCCTCTGTCTGATTCTGTATCAGGTCCAGAAGCGTCTTGTGGGCTTGTGATCATTTTCATGATTCATTTACCACCACTATCTCTGAAGACAAGAGGTCACTTAATAACATCACAGCTGTTTAATAGCTACACAACTCCCCAAGTACCGAGCCATGTGCAAGGGGATGGGATATCACAGGGAGGTCTTGAATTGAGTTAGTAGAAGATTAAATGGACCAGCTGTAAGGATTTGGGACAGGGCCAACAAGTGAAGGTTAGAGGGCTGGGGCAAATCAACTCCAAATTGGCACCTTGATGGACTTGATGGACTTGCGTGTTTTTCTGGCCTTATATACTATGATACCTTTCGTGGGTGCCTATGGTAAGCAGTGTCTACAAAATGTGGTCCCAGACCAAGGACAGGGTGAGTAAAAAGTTTTAGTGCACCCTTTTATTTCAGAAAAAAAACCCTGAAAACTGATATATCTGATCTCCCAACCAATGAGCGAGGGACCAATCATTTAAGCCATATTCCAAATATAGTCAACATTTTGAAAGCCACCATATTGGATTAAGGGCACATTTTTCCAATGGGTATGTGGTTATGTAGCAGATCAAAGAACCAGAATTGTCTAAGAAATCGATTTCCACATGAAAGAAGATTTCTTTCTGACAATATTTTCACTGGCTCCCATGTAGGAAGCAAATGACTAGATTATAGTTTATCTGAAGGGCTTCATTACTAGACAATGAGGGTTAGTGTTCGAAAAAACACACACAACCCCTCTGCTAACAAAATCCGAAAACATCAGAAAGACTTGTAAAGAAGATGCATTCTACCCCTAGTCACCTACCGTTATGTATCCGGCACAAAATGGCAACAAAATACTGTATATGTAATGACAACAAGCATTGGACACAGTCCCAGTACGTGTAATATCCACAGATTGTTTTTAAAGAGGCCCAAGACCAACATATCTTGGGGATAGGCAACGAGTATCTAAAGCTTCCACCATTCAAAAGAAACAATGCCAACCCAAGGCATGGACCCAATGCCACCCACTCTGCAGTTATGGCAAAAATCCTATCAACCATTCTGAGTCCTGTTGTGAAGAGTCCAGATATGAAGTATATTAACCATACAGTTGTAATTCTTAAAGGGTTTGTGTAATGAAAAGTCTACAATTTTCCAATATACTTTCTGTATCGATTCCTCACAGTTTTCTAGAGCTCTGCTTGCTGTCATTCTACAAGAAGCCTTATTGTTTATTTCGTGTGCGTAAAAAATGATCCCTGGTCATGTGATGTCACACAGGTGCACGGCTCATTATATCACACAGCTCTGATTACTCTCTGTGACATAATGAGCTGTGAACCTGTGTGAGATCACATGACCAGTGACCTGTTTATAACCACAGGAAGTAAACAATGAAGCTTCCTGTAGAACCCAATGCATTCCATGATTTGTAAAGCGCTGCAAAATGTGTTGGCACAACTACTAAGGAGCAACGGCAGCAGTTCTAGTGGCATTGCCTGGCTTGATGAGACGAAGGTGACATCAGTATATAAGTGCCGTGCATAGTGTAGGACCTATAGCAGTGATGGGGAACCTTTTAGAGACCGAGTGCCCAAACTACGACCAAAATCCACTTATGTACTGTGAAGTGCCAACGTGGAATATAAGCAGTAACTTATTACTTCCTGTTTTTCCACATCTTTCAATCGTATCAGCCCCTGAGGCCACCAATACAGTTGAAAGAAAGAGGGTCTCTCTGTAGAAGAAGATTGGTGGGTCCAGCAGGATGACCTCCAAAGATGACGCAGTTCTGTCACCACCACCTTACTTTTCCTGCCGTTACAAACAGCCAATGAAGTGTCGCTTCAAAATAGCACTGAGAGCATCATCTCATAAGTTGCCTGGGACTGCAGGAAGATTTGGTCCTGTTTGGTGAACTCTTTCCTGTGGTGATGGCCCGGGTGCCCACAGAAAGGGCTCTGAGTGCCACCTCTGGCACCCGTGCCATAGGTTCGCCACCACTGACCTATAGTATGAGCTCATACAACACATATCAATAAACAGGAAATCTGTATAAGGTTGGTCTTGCATCTTACCTCTGGTTGCCTGCACTCTACACTCAGCTTTAGGAGACATGAAGGGAAAAATTTTGAAGAACAGATTCGGAATCTAAAATTAAAAAACAAAATGAAATAACGTCAGGAAAAGGAATCCAATGATTAAAATCTAATTTTTTCTCACTGTCAATCGCCGTGATGCTTTACCCTTTTAAATATATTCATGACATTATTATAATTAACCATTTTTGGTCAACTTTGGAAAATGTAACCATCACAGTGATGCAGTTTTACTAATTCTGTCTAAAAAAGACAGACAGTGTAAAGTTAGCTCAAAAAGGGGCTTATTTACTAAGGATCCGAGGATCGCACTTTTGATGGATTTTCGAAGTTTTCAGGATTTGCGCCACTGTGACGGGTATTTAACTGGGGATTGTGTCGCACGCGATCGGATGAGGGTGCAGCTGGGCTGGCTTTCATGCAACAGAAATCGTGGGGGTTGTGCCGTCGGACGATCCGACTGATTCGGACTGAGTGCGGGATTTAAGATTCGTATTGTGTCACAAGACAATGCACTTACATGCACCAGAAAGAAGAAGGTGAACTCCGGCGGACCTGAGTGGGAAAGCGTCAGATGCAGGATATCGGAAGAACAATCTTAGTGAATCACGGCACAGTCCATTATCGCCGGACACTCCATACTTCGGGAACTCCTCCGGACGGGTAAGTAAATTTGCCCCATAGTTTAAGGCCTTGTGCAAATGAAAGTGAGTGCAAAACGTGACTTGTTTGCTGCCCATTAGGAGCAACCCTATATAATACGGCGTAGCCCCTTGACACGGTATGGTGTGGTTAGAAAAATGTTGCTTTGTACTGTGACCATGCACAATAGAAGTCAATGGGGCTTCGGTTTGTGCCATCTTCGGGTCAGGAGGAGGAGGGAGGAAGCACAAGAACTCCCTTTCCACAGAAATCAAGCGGCCGCAGCGTCTCGGTCATGGTGACGGAGTACCACAAACTTCAATGGGGACGCGATATGGACGCATATTGTGCAGCTGTATCATGGCTGTATACGGTTATTTGCATGTAGCCTTAGTCTGTGCCATATTATGCATAGTATCTGATGCTGGATGATAAATCTGTCACATTATCTATTATCTAGTTTAACTATACACTTGTTGTGACTCAATTTTGGTGCATTTGTCATACAATGAAGCAACTTCGGTCACACTGACTTTTGCAGAAGCCCTTCTGCTTAGTATATCACCTCCTATGTATTAGAATACGGAATGGAGCGGCCCTCATCAGATGTTCATAGGAGTAGCTCCTCTAGGTACAGAGTAGTATAGAACGTGCATAGAAGAGCAGCTATTAGACAGTCAGTCATTGGATGCACTTCAGCAAATGTCCTCATTTCATGTACTTGTGCCACAGATTTTCAGGGTTTCCAGCATAATAATTCACATTACTCCCATTACAATCTATCTGTAAGAGGAGAGCAGCGATGGAGTAATCAATTTGGGCCCTGGAGCCGGCATTACTGCCTTCAATATATCTGAAATCCAAACACAACTTCCAAATCCTACTGACAAAAATATCCTCCTGACTCAGATTACAAGGTATCATTTATTTCAAGAGACAGTCCCGACAAATTATGACCTGCTCTAAAAAGGGCGCACAAGCTGCACTTGGTTTAGGGGTGTAATTGGGTGGGCTTTAACATACTTGGTTTAGTAAGTGGGCATACAATAGATGCGAGTCCCATTTCTATAAATAGGGTCCCCTGAACCCAATCTGATAAACACTAAAATTGGAGTGGTTGCTGTCCATATTTGACTCCCTCTATTAGATATGACGTGCATCAGATTGGAAAAGCCCTTCAAGCATAATTAATGGAAGAAGTTTTTGTGTAAATGTATGCATTAAGCTCCAGAACTCCCCCTAGTGGTGGCTGCTGGCAGTTATTCTTGAACTGTATGACAAAGAAGGGAATTTATTCTTTTCAAAACTTTCCTGATTTAAAAAAATTGTTACAATTTAGTGCACAACCATTTTGTACAGAGATATGCTTCACTGATACAATATTCTTACCTAAAAGATAGTCAAGGTTAAGCAAAAGATAGTGGTGGTGGACAGACACATTTACTATAATTTGTGCCTTACATTGTCTTAAATTAAGGTATTAATTAATGCCAGCTCATAGTTGATGTAGAATTCATTTTGAGGCACAAAGGATCTTAAGATTGATTAATAATCATGTATTTCGCAGTAAAATTATTAAATCTTACTTCAGCGCACTTCAGATTTAATCAGGGTCAAAGAAAATTACTTTTAAGCACTTTATACCGTATAAAAATACAATAGGCACAAAAAGAAAAATCAAAGTGTTCATGGGTACAGTTTTATCCATATAACAGCACATAACAACAGCAGCAGTAGTATGGTAGACATTACACAGCAGTACTGGACAATGCTTTACTTAAGTTTTATAAAACCCTTATCAGATTCTTCCTTCGGTAGTGTCTCTATGCAGAGACATAATGTTGTATGCTGAGCCCCAATATAAAATCTTTATCAAGCCCTAAACTATTATGTATTAGTTATAACAAAAAAGAATGGGTTAACAAAAATATTTGATATGTATCTGCAACACCCTCGCCGATGCAAGGCAGAGGAGTGGTTGCGAATACGTCCCACCATGTAGCTTGCAGCCTGTGTAGGGTCTAGTCAGCCCCACATGGTGTTGACCTCACCCTACATAGTCCTTATAGGACACAGGGGAACATTGCAGTGGTAGATCCTGCCTGGTAAGGCAGGAGTTAATTGCTTTGTGTGATGTAAAATGTGTCATCCAATCACATGTATTATCCTAATGTATTGTAAGCTGAGATGTAATTGGAGGGGCAGCCATCACCTGACCAGGGGAGTAACAAGATCCCTGGAAACTTCCAGAAGAAGTCAGTTTCTCTCAGAAGAGAGTAGAGAGCAGTCAGACCTAGGAGTCTGCAGAAGCAGACTGGAGTTACTCCAGTACAGACTCTGTACAGCTAGCATACCAGACCAGAGCAGGAAGAGCCTAGCCCCTGCCTGAAGAGTGGAACTAATAGCTAGTATAGTGAGGAAAGGGGTATCATCCTACCTTAAAGGGTGATACCTGAAGCAACCCAGGACAAGCTGAAGCATCCTTTTAGGACACAGCTACCTCCCAGCCTGCCCTCTGCATCCAGGCTGGCGCTCTACATCCTGTGGCTCCCTCCAACTGCATCTCAGCATTCCACTACTCTGTTAAAGGCACGTTGCTGCGGTTCCTGTCGGTTCCAATAAAGAACTGTAAGTTGTTTTTGTTCAACCTCTGCCTCCGTCTGGTCCCTGCTACTACGGCTGCCATCATCACAGGCACCCTGTCCACCACACAGAGACTCATACTCTAGACACCAAAGGGTTGCCCCAGGGAGATCCGCTATAGCAGCCTCTCCCTCATCATTTCTTGCCAACACCACCCTGCTGGAGACCTGCAAGGCTGTAGGACAGCCCTCCGGTTCCCCATACCAAGCACCGTGACACTAGCGTGCCTAGGCCGCAACCGCCAGCCACTCAGGTACTGCGGGCCCCGGCTGACTCCAGGCCCCGAGAAAAGGCTAGGCCCCGGTGGGGGATGTTGCATATCTTTCTCTCTGACTCTCTCTGTATCTCTCTGTCTCTGACCGTCTCTCTCTCTGACAGTCTCTTTCAGTGACTGTGTCTAACTATCTCTTTGGGTCACTGACCATCTCTATCTCTAACCTTCTCTGTCCCTGCCCGTCTCTTTCAGTGACAGTCTCTAAAGTCTCTTTCAGTGACTCTCTGATCTTCTCTGTCTCTTACTCTTTCAGTGACTCTAAAGTTTCTTTCAGTGACTGTCTCTGACTGTCACTGAAAGATTTATCAGAAGTGCCCATGGCAACCAATCAAAGCTCCAGTTTCATTTTCCCATTGACATTTATAAAATTACATCTGATCTTTGATTGGTTTCCATGGACAACTAGATCAATTTTACCCCAGACACTTCAGACTGATCTCCCCCTATCTCTGTATCCATATCCATCTTACCTCACACACAAGCGTCTTATACTAATTGCCTATAGTAACCAATCAAAGCTCAGAGTTCATATTAATGACTAGTGGCAGAACAGCAACCAACGATTTTGGAGTGAAAATTTCGGCTCAAAATGACGTTCCCTGAGTCACAGACAACAACTGTGCAAAATTTGGTGATTATAAACGTGACGGTGCAGATTCCTTTAGCAGACATACACTCATACTGTACACACACAGATACATACATACATACATACACACACACACACAGATACATACATACATACACACACACATAGATACATACATACATACTGTACACACACAGATACATACATACATACACAGATACATACATACACACAGATACATACATACACACACACACAGATACATACATACACACGTGGTCTATATCATGCCCTAAGCTCTGTGTCACTGGTGCGTGGTCTCCATCATGCCCTGGGCTCCTTGTCACTGATGCGTGGTCTCCATTATGCCCTGAGCTCCGTGTGACCGGTGCGTGGTCTCCATCATGCCCTGGGCTCCGTGTGACTGGTGCGTGGTCTCCATCATGCCCTGGGCTCTGTGTCACCGGTGCGTGGTCTCCATCATGCCCTAAGCTCCGTGTCACCGGTGCGTGGTCTCCATCATGCCCTGGGCTCCGTGTCACCGGTGCGTGGTCTCCATCATGCCCTTGGCTCCGTGTCACCGGTGCGTGGTCTCCATCATGCCCTGGGCTCCGTGTGACCAGTGCATGGTCTCCATCATGCCCTGGGCTCCGTGTGACCGGTGCGTGGTCTCCATCATGCCCTGGGCTCCGTGTCACCGGTGCGTGGTCTCCATCATGCCCTAAGCTCCGTGTCACTGGTGCGTGGTCTCCATCATGCCCTGGGCTCCGTGTCACCGGCGCGTGGTCTCCATCATGCCCTGGGCTTACTGTGACCGGTGCGTGGTCTCCATCATGCCCTGGGCTCCGTGTCACAGGTGCGTGGTCTCCATCATGCCCTAAGCTCCGTGTCACCGGTGCGTGGTCTCCATCATTCCCTGAACTTCGTGTGACCGGTGCGTGGTCTCCATCATGCCCTGGGCTCCGTGTGACCGTTGCGTGGTCTCCATCATGCCCTGGGCTCCATGTCACCGGTGCGTGGTCTCCATCGTGCGCAGGGCTCCGTTTCACTGGTGCGTGGTCTCCATCATGCCCTGGGCTCCGTGTCACCGATGCGTGGTCTCCATTATGCCCTGAGCTCCGTGTGACCGGTGCATGGTCTCCATCATTCCCTGGGCTCCGTGTCACCGGTGCGTGGTCTGCATCATGCCCTGGGCTCCGTGTTACCGGTGCGTGGTCTCCATCATGCCCTAAGCTCCGTGTGACCGGTGCGTGGACTCCATCATGCCCTGGGCTCCGTGTGACCGGTGCGTGGTCTCCATCATGCCCTGGGCTCCGTGTGACCGGTGCGTGGTCTCCATCATGCCCTAAGTGCCGTGTCACCGGTGCGTGGTCTCCATCATGCCCTAAGCTCCGTGTCACCGGTGCGTGGACTCCATCATGCCCTGGGCTCCGTGTCACCGGCGCGTGGTCTCCATCATGCCCTGGGCTCCCTGTCACCGGTGCATGGTCTCCATCATGCCCTGGGCTCCGTGTGACTGGTGCGTGGTCTCCATCATGCCCTAAGCTCCGTGTCACCGGTGCGTGGTCTCCATCATTCCCTGGGCTCCGTGTGACCGGTGCGTGGTCTCCATCATGCCCTGGGCTCCGTGTGACCAGTGCGTGGTCTCCATCATGCCCTGGGCTCCGTGGACCTCCAGGACCATTAATATGAATGGGGACCTAGGGCCCCGGGTGTTCTGGTCCGTCCAGGACCCGTGACGTCCCCTCCTCATGTGGTCAGTGTTGGCCCAGAAGAAATATTAATGTATAGACCTTGCGACTGGCTTCAAGGGAAGGACGTGGTAAAGTAGTCCAAGGTATAGCAGATACCACGGCCAGTAGTGGGTGGAACCTCTGGCCACCCAAACCACCCACCAAATCCTACATCCAGAAGGACCTTCAAAGGACCTTGAAATCTCCATACATCTGCATAACCCTCGACAATGCAAGGCGGAGGAGTGGTTGCGAATACGTCCCACCTTGTAGCTTGCAGCCTGTGTAGGGTCTAGTCAGCCCCACAGCATGTCACTACATAACACTACATAGTCCTTGTAGGACACAGGGGAACATTGCAGTGGTAGACTCCAGTCTAAACTCTGGACAGCTAGCATACCAGACCAGAGCAGGAAGAGCCTAGCCCCTGCCTGAAGAGTGGAGTTAATAGCTAAGAGTTAGTGAGGAAAGGGGTGTCATCCTACCTTTAAGGGTGATACCTGAAGCAACCCAGGACAAGCTGAAGCATCCTTCCAGGACACAGCTACCTCCCAGCCTGCTCTCTGCATCCAGGCTAGCGCTCTACATCCTGTGGCTCCCTCCAGCTGCATCTCAGCACTCCACTACTCTGTTAAAGGCACGTTGCTGCGGTTCCTGTCGGTTCCAATAAAGAACTGTAAGTTGTTTTTGTTCAACCTCCGCCTCCGCCTGGTCCCTGCTACTACGGCTGCCATCATCACCGGCACCCTGTCCACTACACAGAGACTCATCCTCTAGACACCAAAGGGTTGCCCCAGGGAGATCCGCTATAGCAGCCTCTCCCTCATCATTTCTTGCCAACACCACCCTGCTGGAGACCTGTCAGGCTGTAGGACAGCCCTCCGGTTCCCCATACCAAGCACCGTGACACTAGCGTGCCTAGGCCGCAACCGCCAGCCACTCAGGTACTGCGGGCCCCCGCTGACTCCAGGCCCCAAGAAAAGGCTAGGCCCCGGTGGGGGATGTTGCAAGTGGCGTCACGAACAGGATCATTACTTCTGTGCCTTATTCTGGCACTAGAGATTATCCTTTATTGAAAAACTACTGTGCTACTTAACCCTGCTACCATTCGGGTTTATGCCCAAGTGATTGTGTGTTTCTGCATTGAACTGTATTACTGCTGCCACGTGTTGTCGAGCACCACTCCAGCACTCAAGAGGTTAACCCCTGCAAAGAACTTTGTCAGCTCTGCTACATCCAGCGCTGCCGTGCCTGAAGCATTTTACCTTACGAAACTGTGGCGCAGCAAGTAATTCCAGCCCGCCAAAACCTTCACTGGCGGGAAACCCAGATGACACACCAAGCTCCACCCATGCGTGAACCCCGCCTCCTGTGGCGCAGGAAAAAATAGAGCCCGCCACAGCTCTTGGCGGGAAAGACTTGGACTCCTCCCTCTGGCATGAGACAGACTTCCTGCCCCGCCTCAACGAAACGCCAGAACTCGTGTGGATCTTGTGCAGTGAGGTCAACACCATGTGGGGTCCTCGGCCATTCCCCTCCGTGGAACAACCGGAGTTCCTGGAAATTCTGGAGACCATGATTGTGGTCTCTGCTCAGCCGGTCCAGAGGCCCTTCGCTGGGCACCGGCTGCATCGAGGACTGACCCGAGCCTTCGTCACGAGGACGTACCTCCAGACGGTGACGGAGCGCCAAGTACCACCCAGGCGGTTCCTGGTGCCTCTCCCGGCTACCATGCTGGTGCCGCGGGCCCACGTGGAGGCGCCACGTGGGGAGACCCCGACTCCTGTCGAGCCAGCGCTTGGGCCTACTGCTGCCGTGCAACCTGCACCGAGGCCTACTGCTCCTGCCGACCAGCCTGCCATCCCTGCTGTTGTGGTTCCTGACCCTCCGGCTGCTCCTGCTCCAGTTCCGGCACCTGCCCGACCACCTGCGAGACCAGAACCTGCACCGGAGAGACCTACTTCAGCACCGGCACCTCCGCAGCCTAGAGGCCGAGGTGAGGCCCTCCGCCGGCAACTCCGAGACGCTGTCTCGGAACAGCGACGCCGAGAGAAGGAGGCCCAGCACTACATGGCCGGCCGATCTAAAGAGGGAGCCTGGGTGAAGCAGAACCGCACCACCGGCATGGTCCGGTACTTTGACCGGCAGCGTGGCTATGGCTTTGCCACTCAAGACTATACCGGACGGGAGGTATTTATTCCCCGCCGGTCCGTCAAAAGGCCTGATTTGCTGGAGAGACTCCATAATCTGAGGCCGGGGGAATGCATCGAGTTTTCCCTGCAGGAAGGGCCTCGAGGGCCGTGGGCAGCTGGCGTGATCTGGATCCCGGACTCTGATGAGGACCTCTACCCATCATGTGATGAGCTGTACGAGGACGACGAATGGCCGGAGTCTCTAAACACCTCTTCTTCCTCGGCTGCGAGTCCCCGGGCGGTGACCCACGTGAATGCTCCATCCACGGTGATCGTGAATACAGGCCCCATTGCTATCCATGGGCCGGGCATGATCCAGGGCGCCATCCCCACCGTCTCCCCTGCAGGGAGCGTTGCCAGATCCCGCAGTTCTTCCGTGGGAGAGGATATCCCGGTTGGTGAGCCTTATCCGGAGGCTCCAACTAGACCCTCATCTCCACCTGCCGGTTACCAGTGGGGTGACGACCCGGCCCCAGAGGAATCGGAGCTGGAGGGAGCCGCGGCACTGCCGCAGGATCCCATTTACTTCTTTCTGGACCCCTCCGTGGTCCCTGGCTCTGTTGAGCCCCCAGCTGGAACAGCCGACACCCCGGGCGACAGCGCTCCTCCCCCTGAATGTCAGGAGGATGCTGCTGAGCCTGCAGTACCTACAACTGCCACCGGGTGTCCCCAGCCGGCTCCTACTTCCGCTGAGGATGCACAGGATTCCCTGCTGATTCTGGATCCTGTCCCTGCTGAAACCAGCGATGCATCTGACTAACCCCTGATGGGCTTTAGCCGTCTTCAGGTATTGTACATATGTAATATTATTACTGATATCCCATTTGGGCTGAGCGCCCGCTATCCCTAAAGAGCCAGAAACTGTCCTGAGACTCTCACCCTTATTTATCTCAGTCAAGAGACTCTCCTTGAACTGGACTTGGACTCCTCCCTCTGGCATGAGACAGACTTCCTGCCCCGCCTATAACCTTTCGGACACGTTTTGGGGAACCTACAAAGCAAATGTCCTGTACTCAAGCTACTTGATTAATTGTCCCATACTGGTCATTTCCAGCAGTTTACATGACTACAATTCCAGATAATGCCTTGCATAGAAGGTGTGTTTGTGAGCTCCTCCTCCCTATCCCCCACTGTCCTTGCTGTGCAGCCAGGCAATAAATTAAAAACTCCACAGGCATCGTACAGGACTCCACTATCAAGTCCTTGGTCACTCTCCTTTTCCGTGAACGGCTGTACAATATAAGCGTCGTTTCGAACCCCCTCCCCCCCCGCCACCTTGCTTGCAGATCTAGCTACGACTGCCACGCGATATAGCCAAGATTCATCCTAGGTGCCTGTCATGCCTTCTCTTTTCTAGCCTGAAATCGAGCACACAACTTGTCCACAGCCATAGCCAAGTACTAAGCCAACTTACTGGTTTGCTACAGATGCAGATCATGATGTGCACTAGCAGTGTAGAGCTCTTGATACATTCACCTTCTGCCCAGCCGGTGATGTATGCATGGAGTGAGATGCGTATTCCTCTCTCTATCCGTCACCCTCCTTGCTCGCTCACATCACAGAGGAGAACCCACCAGTTTAGATCAAGGGGATTTGACATCACAGGAAGTGGGAATCGGTGTAAGGTGTTTTCGATATCTAAGAAGCTAATGAAAGCATCCAACCTGTCATTTTCTGTGAATCTAGACATCACGTGTTTGTATGTGATAGCAAACTAAAACTAACTGTTGAAAAAAAAATTCAAAAAAATATTAAAAAGTTAATAAGAATTAATTATTAAACAAAAATTATTAAAAAGATAAATACAAAGAGAATAAAAATGCATAAAAAAAAATGGTATCCAAGCATCGTAAAATGCTAATTGAAAAAATATGAATCCCTATGGTTACACTAATTTAAAATGCTTTAATCTATATAATCTTAATAAATCTATATTAAACATGAGATTAACAGTATGGAAAACAGGAAAATAGTGTAACTGTGATTTTATGCATCTTGTTTTTTTTTTTTCTATTATTTGTTTATTTTTGCGTTTGACGCAAATGTTCTTTTTTTTTTGGGGCGCAGATGACCCACCATAACAATTTGTCTCACTAATGGAGTCAGGCAAACCTGCACCTAACACAAAATTAGCGCCCATTGCAATCATGAATTTAGTTCATTATTGTAAAAACGTACCTAAGGCAAATATGAATTTGGCGCACGCAGTGTCTATTTAAAGTGACTTTGCACTGTCCTATTTCATTTGGTGCAATGGAAAGTCGCAAAACGCATTTTTAGCACAACTGCGCCAAATCACAACGCCAAGCGGTAGACAAAACCCAACCCCAGTGAGTTTTCAGATATAAACCGTAACCATTGAAAATAACCCATCATAGGGATCTTCAAGCATAAAATAACAAAAAGTATTGGTGCTCCGGAAGTAAATACAAAAAAGATATATAAGAAAAATCCAAAAATGCAGCTGGAAAAGGTTAAAGGCCAACTGGGGGTTAAGTGATATGATACACCTGACAAGTAGCTGATATATAGGATTGATACTGACTGAAATATGACTCCAAACAAGAGTCTGGGTTACGGAATGAGGGTAACATGGTACTTGGAAAGAGGAAGATCAGGTTCAGGCATGTTACTGGATGGAGGCAGATAAGGAGCTCCGTTCGGAATACGGCAGCTGACAGACAGTGTAGAAGTATACAGAAGCTGATGTATCATCCTATTCATTTCACATATTTTTCTTTTAACCTAGCAATTAAAGGGTTTTCTGTTTGTGTGTAAAGAAGCATTAAAGGGTTGTCTGGTAAAAGAAATGGCTGCCTTAATTGGCATGTACAAAAGTTGTAAAAGTACAAAATCTGTAAAGCTAAGTACCGGTTCATGAAAAAACCATTCTGTTACAATTGAGAAAGTAGAAACCTATACATTGATTATCCTGCCAAAGATGTGATATTTATACAGATCCAGGGCTGATTTATAGGGAGGGGGCTCCCGGGGCGCACCCCCGGGGGCCCCCACCACTTTACCCCCACCACTTTGCATGACCTCCAAATTACCCACTGTGTACCTTTTGGACCGGGCTGTGTATCTGCCATACCCGGCAGTCGGCAGGACATGGGGAACCCCCAACTTCAGCTATGGCAGAGCCAAGGAACAATACGTTCCCTGCTCTGCCATTAGACGATCCGAGTTAAATCAAATGGCGGCGCCCTCTCTGGCGCAATGTGTGACGTACTACTGCGCTGTACACCTCCAAGGGAACGTGAGGGAAGATGATAGTATAGTGATTACTAGGGCTGTATATAGTGATCACTGGGGGATTGTATTAGTTATCGTTAGGGGGCTGTATACACTATTTACTGGGGGCTGTATAGATTTATTGCTGGGACTGTATATAGTGATTGCTGGGGCTATATATAGTTATTGGTGGGCTATATCACGTTATTGGCCGGGGGGCTTTTAGTGATTGCGGGTAGCTATATATGTTATTCTGGGCTTATAAGGATTGCTGCGGGGGCTGTATATAGTGATTTACTGCAGGCTATATATTTTTATTGTTGGTGGGGGGAAGTATATATTTCATGGCTGGGGCTGTATATATTAATTGCTGGAGCTGTATATAGGATTACTGGGGTGGGGTCTCTATACAGTGATTACTAGGTCTGTATATTTATGCTGGGGCTGTATATAATGATTACTGGGGCTGTATATAGTTATTGTTGGGGGCTGTATATTATGATACTTGGGCTGTATTTAGTGAATACGGAGTTGTATAAGTTATACTGGGGAGGCTGTATGAGCGATTGCTCTACCCTGTCTAGATACATTCAATGGGGGGCCCCCACCAGATTTTGCAACCCAGGGGCAACAGACAATGCTCTGTGAGTGAAATGTCTAAGAGGAAGATGCACGGATCTATTGGTGGTTTGCTACAATGTATCAGTCTGAAATCCGGACGTTTAGGTCACTGAGCGCTGTCTACTTGTGGAAGTAGACAAGCATAAACAGGATTACGGTCGAGAATGTAAACAAGAAAGTTCTGATTCACTGACAATGGACTCGTGTCTTGAAAAAAGTGAGGAGACAAAAGTTGTAGGCCCCCTCAATCATAATTCATCAATATGTTTTTAGCACTAAACTCCTTTAGGCTTTTTATCAATAAAAAAATGTTAAAAACTTGAGATCAAGTCCAAGACTATCCCTGTTATCACATGCGCTAAGTCAAATCATGAGGCCCTTAAATATACGGTCATTCAGGGGTCCATAGTGAGCAGAGAGCAAAGTGTAGATCCCCAAGTGCCGGCTACTTCAGCACTCGCAGTGAATGAGCGTCCCCGAGATGCCCAAACACTGGTTTTAGCACTTTTCCAAAACTTACATGTATTGAATAGTGTTGGCAGTAGGCATGCTAGACCTGATGCCCATCATTATTGAGAAAAATTACTCATTCTTCGATGATCAGTGGGGATCTCTTGGTGATCGTGGGGAGCCAACTGCTGGGATCAGATTGTTATAATAGTAACTAAGAGGAAGAGGGAAAGTGACCTTACCAAATCCTTTCATATATTGAAAAAGTGGCAGTTGCGCTCGACCTGATGTTCCATCAATATTGAAAAAAATTACTATATTCTCATGGATCACGGGGGTGTTCTGATAACCCGGGGGGATCCAATCCAGGGATAACATTGTTATACCTTTCCTCCTCCTTTTCAGTTGAATAGAGTCAGTACACATCTTGACTTGTGCTCCATTATTAACTGAAAACAAAGCCCTCATTTTGTGATAAGTGGGGGTTTGTTCTGGTGATCGGTGGGGATCCTAGCTATGGGAACCCCCAACTGATCCATTTTTATATCTCTTCTCTTCCTTTTCATAGTATTGAATAGTGGCGGTGTGTACGCTCGACCACTGCTCCATCGATTTAGTGAGAACAGGATCTTTTATTTCTTCTGATTGTGGAGGTGTGTTTCCTTGTGAGTGTGGAGGTGCGTTCCCGTGATCAGTGGGTATGTTCTCGTGATTTGTGGAGGTCTGTTTGCTGTGATTAGTTCCTTACCAATCACAATGTTATACCTTCCCCCTCCTTTCATAGTATGAATAGAGGTGGCAGTATGCATGCTCGACCTAACTCTCAATGGATTAGTGAGAACATGATCCTCATTCTTCTGATTGGTACAGTTCTGTTCTTCTGATCATTTTCTCACTGATCACATTGTTATACCCTTTCCCTTTCATCTCCGCCTTTTCAAGAAGTAATATGCCCACTGCCACTCTATTTATTACTATGAAAAGGAGGAAAGGGTATAATAATGTGATCAGTGAGGAACCAATCATAAGAACAGACCCCCACAGATCACGAGATCAGACCCCCATCATTCACGAGGACAGAGCTCCACCGATCAGAACAATGAGGATTCTGTTCTCACTAATCGATGGGGTAGTAGGTCGAGGATGCCCACTGCCACTCTATTT
>CM033641.1:298502073-298521671 GCA_019512145.1 Engystomops pustulosus | reverse complement strand
AGAACACACCTCCACCAATCAGAAGAATAAAGATCCTGTTCTCACTAAATCGATGGAGCAGTGGGTCGAGCGTACACACCGCCACTCTATTCAATACTATGAAAAGGAAGAGAAGATATAAAAATGTGATCATTGGGGGTTCCCATAGCTAGGACCCCCACCGATCACCAGAACAACCCCCACTTATCACAAAATGAGGGCTTTGTTTTCAGTTAATAATGGAGCAGCAAGTCAAGCATGTGTACTGCTACTCTATTCACTATGAAAAGGAGGAAAGGGTATAACAATGTTATCCCTGGATTGGATCCCCCCGGGTTATCAGAACACCCCCAGTGATCATGAGAATGAGTAATTTTTTCTCAATATTTGATGGAACATCAGGTCGAGCATGCATACTGCCACTCTTTTCAATACTATGAAAAGGAGGTAAGGGTATAACAATCTGATCCCTGCAGTTGGATCCCCACCGATCACCAGGAGATCCCCACTGATCATGAGAATGAGTAATTTTTCTCAATAATTGATGGAGCATCAGGTCTAGCATGCCTACTGCCACACTATTCAATACTATGTAAGTTTTGGAAAATGCTAAACCCAGTGTTTGGGCATCTCGGGCACGCTCATTCACTGAGAGTGCTGAAGATAGCCGAGCACTTGGTTGTATCTTCACACTTTGCTTCTCTGCTCACTATGGACCCCTGAATGACAATATATTTAAGGGCCTCATGATTTGACTTAGCGCTATGTCTGATAACAGGGATAGTCTTGATCTTGATCTCAAGTCTTTTTAAACATTTTTTTATTTGATAAAAAAGCCTAAAGGAGTTTAGGTGCTAAAAAATATTGATGAATATATGATTGAGGGGGCCTACAACTTTTGTCTCCTCGCTTTTTTCAAGACACGAGTCCATTGTCAGTGAATCAGAACTTTCTTGTTTACATTCTCTGACCGTAATCCTGTTCACGCCTCGTCTTACTTTCCACAGTATACACAGCGCTCAGTGACCTAAACGTCCTGGATTTCAGACTGATACATTGTAGCAAACCACCCAATAGATCCGTGCAGCTACCTCTTAGACATTTCACTCACAGAGCATTGTCTGTTGCCCCTGTGCCCCCATTGAATGTAGTCTAGACAGGGTAGAGCAATCGCTCTATACAGCTTCTCCAGTAATAACTATATACAGCTCCCAGTATTCACTAAATACAGCCCCAAGTAATCACTATATACAGCCCCCCAACAATAACTATATACAGCCCCCAGTAATCATTATATACAGCCCCAGCAATAAATATACAGCCCTAGTAATCACTGTATAGAGACCCCACCCCAGTAATCACTATATACAGCTCCCAGCAATTAATATATACAGCCCCAGCAATAAATATATATAGCCTGCAGTAATCACTATTTACAGCCCCTGCAGCAATCACTATACATAGCCCCCCAGCAATAACTATATATAGCCCCCAGCAATCACTATATATAGCCCCCCAGCAATAAATATATACAGCCCCCAGTAACTAGTGTATACAGCCCCCTAACAATAACTATATACAATCCCCCAGTGATCACTATATACAGCCCCTAGTAATCACTATATACCTCATCATCTTCCCTCACGGTGTCCCTTGGAGGTGTACAGCGCAGTAACGTCACACATTGCGCCAGCAGCAGGGCGCGGCCATTTTGATTTAACTCGGATCGTCTAATGGCAGAGCAGGGAACGTATTGTTCCTTGGCTCTGCCATAGGCTGAAGTTGGGGGATTCCCCATGTCTGCCGACTGCCGGGTATGGCAGATACACAGCCCGGTCCAAAGTACACAGTGGGTAATTTGGATGGTGATGCAAAGTGGTGGGGGTAAAGTGGTGGGGGCCCTGGGGCGTGTGCCCCGGGAGCCCCCTCCCCTATAATCCAGCCCTGGATCTGTATAATATCACATCTTTGGCAGGATAATCAATGTATAGGTTTCCACTTTCTCAATTGCAACAGAATGGTTTTTATTCATGAACCGGCTACTTGTAGCTTTACAGATTTTGTACTTTTACAACTTTTGTACATGCCAATTAAGGCAGCCATTTCTTTTCCAGACAACCCCTTTAATGCTTCTTTACACACAAACAGAAAACCCCTTTAATTTCTAGGTTAAAAGAAAAATATGCTGAAATGTAATAGGATGATACATCAGCTTCTGTATACTTCTACACTGTCTGTCAGCTGCCGTATTTCCAGAACCGGAGCTCCTTATCTTGCCTCCATCCAGTAACATGCCTGAACCTGATCTTCCTCTTTCCATGTACCATGTTACCCTCATTCCGTAACCCCAGACTCTTGTTTTGGAGTCATATTTCAGTCAGTCTTCAATTCCTATATAATCAGCTACTTGTCAGGTTGTATCATTATCACTTTAACCCCCAGTTGGCCTTAACCTTTTCCAGCTGCATTTTTTGGATTTTTCTTATATATCTTTTTTGTATTTTACTTCCTGGGAGCACCAATACTTTTTGTCTATTTTTATGCTTGAAGATCCCTATGATGGGTTATTTTCAATGGTACCGGTTTATATCTGAAAACTCACTGGGGTTGGGTTTTTTGTCTACGCTTGGCGTTGATTTGGCGCAGTTGTGCTAAAAATGCTGTTTTGCGACTTTCCATTGCACCAAATGAACATAGGACAGTGCAAAGTCACTTTTAAATAGACCCTGCGTGCGCCAAATTCATTATTTGCTTAGGTACGTTTTTACAATACTGAACTAAATTCATGATTTGCAATTTGGCGCTAATTTTTGTTTAGGTGCAGGTTTTGCATGACTCCATTTAGTGAGACAAATTGCTTATTAGTGGGTCATCTGCGCCAAAAAAAAAAAAAGAACATTTTGCGTCAAACGCAAAAAATAAACAATATAATAAGAAAAAAAAAAAACATAGATGCATAAACTCACAGTTACACTATTTTCCTGTTTATCCATATTGTTAATCTCATGTTTTAATATAGATTTTATTAAGATTATTATAGATTAAAGCATTTAAATTTAGTGTTAACCATAAGGGATTCATATTTTTCAATTAGCATTTTACGATGCTGGGATACCATTTATTTTTTTATGCATTTTTATTCTCTTTTATTTATCTTTTTAATAATTTTTGTTTAATAATTAATTCTTATTTAACTTTTTAATATTTTTTTTTTAATTTTTTTTTCAACAGTTAGTTTTTAGTTTGCTATCACATACATAGTGAATCTGTCTAGATTTCACAGAAAATGACAGGTTTGGATGCTTTCATTAGCTTCTTAGATATCGAAACACCATTAACACCGATTCCCACTTCCTGTGATGTCACATCCTCCTTGCTCTAAACTGATGGGTTTCTCCTCTGTGATGTGAGAGAGCAAGGAGGGTGAAGGATAGAAGAGGAATACGCATCTCACATCCATGCATACATCACAGGCTGGGCAGAAGGTGAATTGTATCAAGAAGCTCTACACTGCTAGTGCACATCATGATCTGCATCATGTAGCACAACAGTAAGTTGGCTTAGTACTTGGCTATGGCTGTGGCAGTCTGTGTGCTCGATCTTCAGGCTAGAAAAGAGAAGGCATGACAGGCACCTAGGATGAATCTTGGCTATAGCTGTGGCAGTCTGTAGCTAGATCTGCAAGCAAGGTGGCGGGGGGGAGGGGGTTCGAAGACAGCTTATATTGATACAGCCGTTAACGGAAAAGGAGAGTGAACCAAGGACTTGAGTGGAGTCCTGTACGATGCCTGTGGAGTTTTTAATTTATTGCCTGGCTGCACAGCAAGACAGTGGGGGATAAGGGAGGAGGAGCTCACTAAACACACCCTTCTATGCAAGGATTTATTGGAATTGTAGTCATGTAAACTGCTGGAAATGACCAGTATGGGACATTAATCAATTTATTGAGTACAGAATTTTGCTGTAGTTTTCACCCAAAAACTGTCCGAAAGGTTTTTTCGCCACATATTACAGGGATTCAAAACAATCTTGAGACACTAAAGTCTGACAAAAAGTACACGATTAACAAAGAGGGAAGGGGGTGGCCAAATCTTATGTGTGCAAAGTAGTACTGTACACTGTGACCAGTGACTTGCTGTAGTGGTCATGGGACATCCAACATTGCCCAACACGAGACCACTGGGCTACAGGATCGGGGAGCTGGAGGGATGTAAGCACGTTTTTTTCAGGTAACAAAAAGTGATGGCACCAATACTCATTCCTAATACGGTCTCAAAGATTCAACAGAAGATATAACAACCAATCAGGTCGGCTCCAATGCTGTTTGCTGCAGCATCCAATCAGGTATGAACAGCCGAGGAGGTGGGGAAAGGAGGGTGTGTCCGTGTATCATGACGTAGGCCGCTGCATAAATACTAGCGGACCTGAAGGGAAACTACTCGCCGCTAGTGCGGCCAATCATGTTCGAGCCTGGGGAGGAGCTCAAAATAGGGGAGGGGGAATATTTCTCCCCTAGGAGACTGGCGGATGCCGCTATAGGGATGTGGGCCGCCCTGCAAGGAGGCCGAATGTAGAGAAATGTGATTGAACAAATTTTTCTATTTGTGGGCGGGGCGGGGCGAGTCCTAATAAGGAGATAGGACACCAATAAACATTCTAGCATAATCGGCCATTCGTGACACATCAGGACATTAGAAATTAGGACACAAACGTATAAAAATACATTTTCAATACACAACTACATATGGATTATTAAATCGTCATAGCTCGAGAAGGTTTGTATACACACAGAATTGGAAAAAAAACGTTGTTATATCGGGGTATCGAATGTCCTCATCTGTCACAAATGGCCTATTATGCTAGAATGTTTATTGGTGTCCTATCCCCTTATTAAGACTCACCCCGCCCACAAATAGAAAAATACACAATACAGGTAGTCCCCGGGTTACATACAAGATAGGGTCCGGAGGTTTGTTCTTAAGTTGAATTTGTATGTAAGTCGAAACTGTATATTTTATAATTGAAGTTCTAGACAAATTTTTTTCTTTTGTCCCAGTGACAATTGTAGTTTCAAAATTTTTGCTGTAATTGGACCAAGGATTATCAATAAAGCTTCACTACAAACTGCTTACAGCTGATCTTTGCAGTCTGGGACTATAGTAAAGCATCCAGAGAGCTTCACCAGAGGTCACAGTGGGCAGAGGGGTCCGTCTGTAACTATGAGTTGTCTGTAAGTCGGGTGTCCTTAAGTAGGGGACCGCCTGTGCTAATAAAGAAAGAGTTTTACAAGAGGTGGTGATTGCCAGCTTTTCCTTTTCTACATTTTGAAGTTTTTGCATACGACTTATTGCTATAGTTAGAGCAGCACACCGAAAACCATGAACACGGTTACTGCCTCCTAAGGACTCATATACTTGGCTCACCTCATACTGGCTGCACGAAAAACCCCTCAATAGTGCCCCCTGTCGTCTTCCCTATCGAGTTGAAAGCTTATGTCAGCTCTATAATACAGCAGACACCTGCCCTGCATGGAGAGAGATCAGCCCGTTAGCTCTCTCCATACATCCCTTACCATATCACCACCTACTATACCCTGGTGGAGTGTGTAGAGGTTAAAAAAGGAATTTACCTATTGTTTTATTTGATCATTTTATTGCTCTATAATGTCTTATTCTGTTTGTATATGTTCCCCATGATCTGTAAAGTGCTGCGGGATATGAGTGAGTAAAGACATAGTATTATTTATTACGTATAATGTAGCCTCTATAAATTACAGATGTTATGTCAGGTGGAACTGGAGAGGTCACAGCGGGAATAACTTAAATCAGAGAACAGAACAAGACTCAGAAAATCGGCAGAATATAACAATTTGGGGAATAACAGGAGCAGCACTGTCACTGCCACAGGGGACCAGAGCTGAACTAATATTTATGTACAGACGTGATATTGTCTTACAAAACAGCCTCAGAACATATGAGGAACAGTCATCATACAAGCACCAAGGAATGGAGGTCAGCAATGTGACAGCACGGGCCTAGAGAAAAGTCACTGACATCAAACTTACAGAGAGACCATCACATCTAGCCTCTGCAGGCAGCATGTTATAGAGCAGGAGGACAAATCTGCTCAGCTCCTGATGCTCTATAACATGCTGCCTGCAGATATAAGAATATGTACAATTTGCCCAGCTCCTCCTGCTCTTATACCTCTTGTGCCCCCCCCTCATCCTCATAGACTGTAAGCTCTTGTGTCACCCCCCTGCTCTATAACATGCTGTCTGCAGATAGGTCACTATGTACAATCTGCTCAGCTCCTCCTGCTCTTTAACATGCTGCCTGCAGATAGGACACTATGTACAATCTGTTCATCTCTCACAGAAAATGACAGTTTGGATGCTGTCATTAGCTCTCTAGGATATCGAAACACCACTTACAACACCATTCCCACTTCCTTGTGATGTCACAGTCCTCCTTGGCTCTAAACTGATGGGTTTCCTCCTCTGTGATGTGAGAGAGCAAGAGGGTGAAGGATGAAAGAGGAATCGCATCTCACATCATCATGCATGCATCACAGGTCTGGGCAGAAGGTGAATTGTATCAAGAACTCTACACTGCTAGTGCAATCATGATCTGCTCATGTAGCACAAACAGTAAGTTGGCTAGTACTTGGCTATGGCTGTGGCAGTCTTTGTGCTCGATCCTTTCAGGCTTGAAAAGAGAAGGCATAGACAGGCACCTAGGATGATATGGGCTATAGCGTGGCAGTCTGTTACTGATCTGCAAGCAAGGTGGCGGGGGGGGAGGGGGTTCGAAGACCTCTTATATTGATAAGCCGTTAACGGAAAAGGAGAGTGAACCAAGGACTTGAGTGGAGTCCTGTCACGATGCTTGTGGAGTTTTAATTTTGCCTGGCGCACAGCAAACAGTGGGGAATAAAAGGGAGAGGAGCTCACTAAACACCCCTTCATGCAAGGGATTTATTGGAATGTAGTCATGAACACTGCTGAATGACCGTATGGGACATTAATCAATTTATTGAGTACAGAATTTTGCTGTAGTTTTCACCCAAAAACTGCGAAAGGTTTTTCGCCACAATTTACAGGATTCAAACAATCTTGAGACCCTAAAGTCTGACAAAAGTACAGACGATTAACAAAGAGGGAATGGGGTGGCCAAATCTTATGTGTGCAAGTAGTACTGCTACACTGTGACCTTGACTTGCTGTAGTGGTCATGGACAAACCAACATTGCCCAACACGAGACCACTGGCTACAGGATCGGGGAGCTGAGGATGTAAGCACGTTTTTTTTTCAGGGTAACAAAAGTGATGGACCAATACTCATTCCACTATACGGTCTCAAAGATCAACAAAGATATAACACCAATCGGTCGGCTCCAATGCTGTTTTGCTGCAGCATCCAATCAGGTATGAACAGCGAGGAGGTGGGGAAAGGAGGGTGTGTCCGTGATGCATGACGTAGCCGCTGCATAAATCACTAGGCGACCTGAAGGGAAACTACCTCGCCGCTGTGCGGCCCAATCATGTTCGAGCCAAGCTGGGGAGGAGCTCAAATAGGGGAGGGGAATATTTCTCCCCTAGGGAGACTGGCGGATGCCGCTATAGGATGTGGGCCGCCCTGCAAGGAGGCCTGAATGTAGAGAATTGTGATTGAACAAATTTTTCTATTTGTGGGGGCGGTGGGGCGAGTCCTAATAGAGATAGGACACCAATAACATTCTAGCATAATCGCCATTCGTGACACATCGGACATTAGAGAATTAGGACACAAACGTATAAAAATACATTTTCATCAATACACAACTACATATGGAATTATTAAATCGTCATAGCTCGAGAAGGTTTGTATACCACAGAATGGAAAAAAAAACGTTGTTTTATCGGGGTATCGAATGTCCTCATCTGTCACAAATGCTATTTATGCGCTAGAATGTTTATTGGTGTCCTATCCCTTATAAGATCTCACCCCGCCCACAAATAGAAAAATACACAATACAGGTAGTCCCCGGGTTACGTACAGATAGGGGTCCGGAGGTTTGTTCTTAAGTTGAATTTGTATGAAGTCCGAAACTGTAATATTTTTATAATTGAAGTTCTAGACAATTTTTTTCTTTGTCCCCGGAACAATTGTTAGTTTCAATTTTTTGCTGTAATTGGACCAAGGATTATCATAAAGCTTCACTACAAACTGCTTACAGCTGATCTTTGCAGTCTGGGACTATAGTAAAGCATCCAGAGAGCTTCACCAGAGGTCAACGTGGCAGAGGGTCCCGTCGTAACTATGAGTTGTCTGTAAGTCGGGTGTCCTTAAGTAGGGGACCGCCGTGCTAATAAAGAAAGAGTTTTACAAGAGGTGGTGATTGCCAGCTTTTCTTCTTACATTGGGTTAGTTTGCATACACTATTGCTATAGTTAGAGCAGCACACCGAAAAACCATGAACACGGTTACTGCCTCCTAAGGATCATATACGTGGCTCACCTCATACTGGCTGCACGAAAAACCCCTCAAAGTGCCCCCTGTCGTCTTCCTCTATCAGTGGTGAAACTTATGTCAGCTCTTATAATACGCAGACACCTCGCCCTGAGGAGAGAGATCAGCCCGTTAGCTCTCTCCATACATCCCTTAACCATATCACCACCTACTAAGACCTGGTGGAGTGTGTGAGGTAAAAAGGAATTACCCCTATTGTTTTATTTGATCATTTATTGCTTCTATAATTCTTATTCTGTTGTAATTTCCCCATGATCTGTAAAGTGCTGCGGTATATGAGTGAGTAAAGACATAGTATTATTTATTACGTATAATGTAGCTCTATAATTACAGATGTTATTTCAGGTGGACTGGAGAGTCACACGCAGGGTAATAACTTAAATCAGAAACAGAACAAGACTCAGAAAATCGGCAGAATATAACAATTTGGGGAATAACAGGAGCAAGCACTGCACTTGCCACAGGGGACCAGAGCTGTAACTAATATTATGTACAGAGTGATTTGTTCTTACAAAACAGCCTCAGAACATATGAGGAACAGTCATCATACAAGCACCAAGGAATGGAGGTCAGCAATGTGACAGCACGGGCCAGAGAAAAGTCACTGACATCAAAACTACAGAGAGACCATCACATCTAGCCTCTGCAGGCCATGTTATAGAGCAGGAGGAACAATCTGCTCAGCTCCTGATGCTCTATAACAATGCTGCCTGCAGATATAAGAATATGTACAATTTGCCCAGCTCCTCCTGCTCTTATACCTCTTGTGCCCCCCCCATCCCATAGACTGTAGCTCTTGTGCACCCCCCTCATCCTCATAGACTGTAAGCTCTTGTGCCCCCCCCCCTCATCCTTATAGACTGTAAGCTCTTCTATCACCCCCTTATAGACTGTAGCTCTTGGGTCACCCCCTCATCTCATAGACTGTAAGCTCTTGTGTCCCCCCTCATCCTCATAGACTGTAAGCTCTTGTGTCACCCCTGACCTCTAGACTGTAAGCTCTTGTGTCACCCCTTCATCCTCATAGACTGTAAGCTCTTGGGTCACCCCCTCATCCTCATAGACTGTAAGCTCTTGTGTCACCCTCATCCTCATAGACTGTAAGCTCTTGTGTCACCCCTCTCATCCTCATAGACTGTAAGCCTTGTGTCACCCCTTCATCCTCATAGACGTAAAGCTCTTGGGTCACCCCCCATCCTCTAGACTGTAAGCTCTTGTGTCACTCCTCCCTCATCCTCATAGACTGTAAGCTCTTGTGTCACCCCCTCAATCCTCATAGACTGTAAGCTCTTGTGTCACCCTTCTCCTCAAGACTGTAAGCTCTTGTGTCAACCCCCTCACTCACTCATAGACTGTAAGCTCTTGGTCACCCCCCATCATCCTCATAGACTTGTACGCTCTTGTATCACCCTCTCATCCTCACTAGCTGTAAGCTCTTGTGTCACCTCCTCATCCTCATAGACTGTAAGCTCTTGTGGCAACCCCTCATCCTCATAGACTGTAAGCTCTTGTGTCACCCCCTCATCCTCATAGACTGTAAGCACTTGTGTCACCCCCCCATCCTCATAACTGTGCTCGTGTGTCCCCCCCTCATCCTCATAGACTGTAAGCTCTTGTTTCACCCCCTCATCCCATAGACTGTAAGCTCTTGTGTCACCCCCTCATCCCTCTAGACTGTAAGCTCTTCTCTGACCGGCCCTCACTCCTATTATTCCATAGGACAGATGTGTATTACTACTCTGTAATGGTCTTAGTTTATTTGTTATTGCGTTCACTCAGCCATGATGTCATCGCAGCATCTAAGGAAGTTGCTGATGCGCGCTATATAAATAAGAGTATTATTATTATGGTACTTGCTGCAGGACACCTCTGTACAATCCTAATCACTCTCCTCCTCGCCGTCAATAGGACACTATGTATTAACTGCTCATCTCCTTCTGCTCTATACCACGCTGACTTGCAGATGGCCCATTATGGTGCAACTACATCTGCTCTCTCCCCTGCCCTCTCAAGTCAGCTGCCGCAGTTCACGCACTCATATTACTGCCATCTCCCATCTCTGCACCTACTGCTGACTTCGATGTTATCAATCTGCATCTCCCCTGCCTCATACATCTCCTAGACATACCTGCATCTCCTGTTTCACAGTGCTGGTCCTGCAGCATAGGACATTCATGTACAATCTGCTTCATCTCTCCTCCGCTCTCAAGACATGCTGCCTGCAGATAGATCACTACGTATTCCTATATCTGCTCAGCTCACTCCTCCTATACTACATGCTTGGCGCTGCAGATAGATCACTATGTACAGATGCTCGTCATGCTCTCCTGGTCTCTATAACTGTCGTCTTGCCTGTCAGATAGGGCCACCGTCAGTACAATCTGTCTCACTCATCCTTCTGCTATAACTTGGCTGTCTGGCAATAGGTCACTATGTAATCTGTTTCATCTTCTCCTGCTATACATGCTGCCTGCAGAACCTAGAATTATCCTCACACGTGCTACAGGACATATCGTCGTCAGCTCCTCCTGCTCTATAACAAGCTGCTGCAGACTAGTCATCTATGTACATGCTGCTCTCTCCTCCTGCTCTTATGTCCTATCTGCAGGCAGCATTATAGAGCAGAGAGAATGAGGCAGATTGATACTAAATGCCTATCTGAAGTCAGCATGTTATAAGAGCAGAAGGAATGAGCAGTTAATACATAGTGTCCTATCTGCAGGCAGGAGGAGTGATTAGATTGTACAGAGTGTCCTGCCAGCAGTACCATAATAATAATACTCTTTATTTATATAGCGCCATCACAATTCCTTAGTGGCTTACAGATTATGGAAACATATACAAATAAACTAAGACATACAGAGTAATAACATTGTCCTAGGAATAATAGGAGTGAGGGCCGTCTAGGAAGAGCTTACAGTCATGAGGATGTGAGTTGACACAAGAGCTTACAGTCTATGAGGATGAGGGGTGACACAAGAGCTTCAGTCTATGAGGATGAGGGGGGGACACACGAGCTACAGTCTATGAGGATGAGGGGGTTGACACAAGTGCTTACAGTCTATGAGGATGCGGGGGTGACACAAGAGCTTACAGTCTATGAGGATGAGGGTTGACACAAGAGCTTCACATCTATGAGGATGAGGAGTGACACAAGAGCTTACAGTCTATGAGTGATGAGTAGGGTGACACAAGAGCTTACATCTATGAGGATGAGGGGTGTACACAAGAGCTTACTTCTATGAGGATGAGGGGTGGCACAGAGAGTTACAGTCTATGAGGATGAAGGGGTGACACAGAGCTTACAGTCTATGAGGATGAGGGGTTACACAAGAGACTTACAGTCTATGAGGATGAGGGAGGACACAAGAGCTACAGTCATGAGGATGAGGGGGTGACCCACAGAGCTTACATCTATGAGGATGAAGGGGTGACACAAGAGCTTACAGTCTATGAGGATGAGGGGGTGACACAAGAGCTTACAGTCTATGAGGATGAGGGGTGACACAAGAGCTCTACAGTCTATGAGGATGAGGGGGTGACCAAAGAGCTTACAGTCTATGAGGATGAGGGGTGACACAAGCTTACAGTCTATGAGGATCAGGGGTGACACAAGAGCTTACAGTCTATGAGATGAGGGGGGCACAAGAGCTTACAGTCTATGAGGATGAGGGGGTGACCCAAGAGCTTACAGTCTATAAAGGGTGATGAGAAGAGCTTACAGTCTATAAGATGAGGGGGGGGGGACCAAGAGCTTACAGTCCTATTGATTATGAGATAGACTGTCAGCTCTTGTGTCACCCCTCATCCTCATAGACTGTAAGCTCTTGTGTCCCCCTCATCCTCATAGACTGTAAGCTCTTGTGTCACCCCTCATCCTCATAGACTGTAAGCTCTTGTGTCACCGCCTCATCCTCATAGACTGTAAGCTCTTGTGTCATCCATCATCCTCATAGACTGTAAGCTCTTGTGTCACCGCCTCATCCTCATAGACTGTAAGCTCTTGTGTCATCCATCATCCTCATAGACTGTCAGCTCTTGTGTCACCCTCTCATCCTCATAGACTGTAAGCTCTTGTGTCATCCATCATCCTCATAGACTGTAAGCTCTTGAATCACCCCCTCATCCTCATAGACTGTAAGCTCTTGTGTCACCCTTCATCCTCATAGACCAGTGGTGGCGAACCTATGGCACGGGTGCCAGAGGTGGCACTCAAAGCCCTTTCTGTGGGCACCCAGGCCTTCACCCTAGCACAAAATTTTCTAGACATGACTCAAGGTTTCCTCCTGTGGTCCAAAACTATTCTTGGTAACACCTTCTTGGCTGCAAGGACTACACAAGAAGGGAGAAGGTGTGGATAGAGATGGATTATAGTTGGAGCTCCTACTCTGTGTCCCCTGATTCGTCCGCAGAACGCCAATACGATTAAGACTTATGATACAGCTGGGATCACTAGGTTACTGCTTAAATTGTCGTGATGGCACTTTGCGACATAAAAGTAGATTTTGGTTGTAGTTTGGGCACTCTGTGTCTAAAAGGTTCGCCATCACTGTCATAGACTGTAAGCTCTTGTATCACCCCCTCATCTTCATAGGCTGTAAGCTCTTGTGTCACTCTCTCATCCTCATAGACTGTAAGCTCTTGTGTCACCCCCTCATAGACTGTAAGCTCTTGTATCACCCCCTCATCCTCATGGACTTTAAGCTCTTGTATCACCCCCTCATCCTCATAGACTGTAAGCTCTTGTGTCCCCCCTCATCCTCATAGACTGTAAGCTCTTGTGTCACCCCTGATCCTCATAGACTGTAAGCTCTTGTGTCACCCCTTCATCCTCATAGACTGTAAGCTCTTGGGTCACCCCCTCATCCTCATAGACTGTAAGCTCTTGTGTCACCCCTCATCCTCATAGACTGTAAGCTCTTGTGTCACCCCTCATCCTCATAGACTGTAAGCTCTTGTGTCACCCCTTCATCCTCATAGACTGTAAGCTCTTGGGTCACCCCCTCATCCTCATAGACTGTAAGCTCTTGTGTCACCCTCTCATCCTCATAGACTGTAAGCTCTTGTGTCACCTCCTCATCCTCATAGACTGTAAGCTCTTGTGTCACCCCTCATCCTCATAGACTGTAAGCTCTTGTGTCACCCCCTCATCCTCATAGACTGTAAGCTCTTGTGTCACCCCCTCATCCTCATAGACTGTAAGCTCTTGTGTCACCCCCTCATCCTCATAGACTGTAAGCTCTTCCTAGACCGGCCCTCACTCCTATTATTCCATAGGACAATGTTATTACTCTGTAATGTCTTAGTTTATTTGTATATGTTCTCCATAATCTGTACAGCACTAAGGAATGTGATGGCGCTATATAAATAAAGAGTATTATTATTATGGTACTTGCTGGCAGGACACTCTGTACAATCTAATCACCTCCTCCTGCCTGCAGATAGGACACTATGTATTAACTGCTCATCTCCTTCTGCTCTATAACATGCTGACTTCAGATAGGGCATTATGTACAATCTGCTCATCTCCTCCTGCTCTATAACATGCTGCCTGCAGATAGGACACTATGTATTAACTGCTCATCTCCTCCTGCTCTATAACATGCTGACTTCAGATAGGACATTATGTACAATCTGCTCATCTCCTCCTGCTCTATAACATGCTGCCTGCAGATAGGACACTATCAGTCAGCTCTACATGCAAATCCATATCAGTAATTGTCATGGATCGTTCTTTTTTCAAACTTCAAGCAGTCTTCTCAGCTCTCATCATTCCGGTCATTCACAGTTCTCTATTCATGAGTCAGTGCTCACTCAGTCTTCAATTCTTATTAATAGCATATGTCAGGTTCGTATCATTATCACTTTAACCCCCAGTGGCTTAACCTGTGTCCAGACTGCATTTTTTGATGTTTATCTGATTATCTTTTTGTATTTACTATTCCAATGGGAGACCACTACTTTTGGTCTATTTTATGCTTGAAGATCCCTGATGGGTTATGTCAATGTGTACCGGTTTATAATCTGAAAACTCTGGGGTTGGGTTTTTTTTTTGTCTACGCTTGGCTTTGATTTGGCGCGAGTATGTGCTAAAAATGCTTGTTTTGACGACTTTCCACGCACCGACAAGATGAAACATAGGGACAGTTTGCAAAACAGTCACTCTTTTAAATAGACCCTGCGTGCAGCAAACTCATATTTGTTAGGTAGTTTTTAAATAATGAACATAACATTCACTGATGCAATATTGGCGGCATATTTTGTTTTAGGTGCAGTTTTGCATGCACCAATTAGTGAGACAAATTGCTTATTAGTGGGTCACTGCGCCAAAAAAAAAAAAGAACATTTGTCGCAAAACGCAAAAAATAGACAATTATAATAAGGGACAAAAAAAAAAAACATAGAGGCATAAACTCACGAGTTACACTATGTTCCTGTTTATCCCTATTGGTTACCTCATTGTCTAATATAGATATTTATTAGATATTATAGATTAAAGCATTAACATTTAGTGTTAACCATAAGGGATTCATATTTTTCAATTAGCATTTTACGATGCTGGATACCATTTATTTTTTTATGCATTTTTATTCTCTTTTTTATCTTTTTAATTATTTTTGTTTAATAATTAATTCTTATTTAAATTTTAATTTTTTTTTATTTTTTTTTTCAACAGTTAGTTTTTAGTTTGCTATCACATACATAGTGAATCTGTCTAGTTTCACAGAAAAATGACAGGTTTGGATGCTCATTAGCTTCTTAGATATCGAAACACCATTAACACCGAATTCCCACTTCCTGTGATTGTCACATCCTCTTGCTCTAAACTGATGGGTTTCTCCTCTGTGATGTGAGAGAGCAAGGAGGGTGAAGGAAGAAGAGGAATCGCATCTCACATCCATGCATACATCACAGGTGCGGGCAGAAGGTGGTCGGAATTGATCAAGAACTCTACACTGCTAGTGCACATCATGATCTGCATCATGTAGCACAAACAGTAAGTTGGCTAGATAACTTGGCTATGGCTGTGGCAGTCTTGTGCTCGATTCCTTCAGGCTTGAAAAGAGAAGGCATGACAGGCACCTAGGATGAATTTGGCTATAGCTGTGGCAGTCTGTGCTTAGATCTGCAAGCAAGGTAGGCGGGGGGGGAGGGGGTTCGAGACAGCTTATATTGATAAGCCGTTAACGGAAAAGGAGGTGAACCAAGGACTTGAGTGGAAGTCCTGTACGATGCTGTGGAGTTTTAATTATTGCCTGGCTGCCACAGCAAGAAACAGTGGGGGAATAAGGGAGAGGAGCTCACTAACACACCCCTTCTATGCAAGGGATTTATTGGAATTGTAGTCATTGAAACAATGCTGGAAATGACCGTATGGGACATTAATCAATTTATTGAGTACAGAATTTTGCTGTAGTTTCACCCAAAAACTGTCGAAAGGTTTTTCGCCACATATTACAGGGATTCAAACAATCTTGAGACACTAAAGTCTGACAAAAGTACACGATAAAAAGAGGGAAGGGGGTGGCCAAATCTTATGTGTGCAAAGTAGTACTGTACACGTGACCGTGACTTGCTGTTAGTGGTCATGGGAAACCAACATTGCCCAACACGAGACCACTGGGCTACAGGATCGGGGAGCTGGGAGGGATGTAAGCACGTTTTTTTCAGGGTAACAAAAAGTGATGGCACCAATACTCATTCCTAATACGGTCTCAAAGATTCAACAGAGATATAACAACCAATCAGGTCGGCTCCAATGCTGTTTGCTGCAGCATCAATCAGGTATGTTAACAGACCGAGAGGTGGGGAAAGAAGAGGGCTGTGTCCGTGTATCATGACGTAGGCCGCTGCATAAATCTACTAGCGCACCTGAAGGGAAACTACTCGCCGCCTAGTGCGGCCAATCAAGTGTTGAGCACTCGGGGAAGGAGCTCAAAATAGGGGAGGGGGAATATTTCTCCCCTGGAGACTGCGCGGCATGCCGCTATAGGATGTGGGCCGCCCTGCAAGGAGGGCCGAATGTAGAGAAATGTGATTGAACAAATTTTTCTATTTGTGCGGGGCGGGTGGGGCGAGTCCTAATAGGAGATAGGACACCAATAAACATTCTAGCATAATCGGCCATTCGTGACACATCGGACTTAGAAATTAGGACACAAACGTATAAAAATACATTTCAATACACAACTACATATGGAATTATTAAATCGTCATAGCTCGAGAAGGTTTGTATAACACAGAATGGAAAAAAAACGTTGTTATATCGGGGTATCGAATGTCCTCATCTGTCACAATGGCCTATTATTGCCTAAATGGTTTATGGTGTCCTATACTTATTAAGATCTCACCCCCCGCCACAAATAGAAAAATACACAATAAAGGTAGTCCCCGGGTTAACTACAAGATAGGGTCCGGAGGTTTGTTCTTAAGTTGAATTTGTATGTAAGTCCGAAAACTGTATAATTTTATAATTGAGAAGTTTTTTCTAGACAAATTTTTTTTTTGCCCACGTGACAAATTGTTAGTTTCAACAATTTTGTGTCTGTAATGGACCAGGATATCATAAAGCTTCACTACAAACTGCTTACAGCGATCTTTGCAGTCTGGGACATAGTAAAGCATCCAGAGAGCTTCACCAGAGTCACACGTGGGCAGAGGGGTCCGTCGTAACTATGGGTGTCTGTAAGTCGGGTGTCCTTAAGTAGGGGATCCGCCCCGTGCTAATAAAAGAAGAGTTTTACAAGAGGTGGTGATTGCCAGCTTTCCTTTCTACATTTTGAGAGTTTTGCATACGACTATTGCTATAGTTAGAGCAGCACACCGAAAAAACCATGAACACGGTACTGCCTCCTAAGGACTCATATACTTGTCTCACCTCATACTGGCTGCACGAAAAACCCCTCAAAGTGCCCCCCTGTCGTCTCCTATCAGTTGAAGCTAGTTATGCAGCTCTATAATACAGCAGACACCTGCCCGATGGAGAGAGATCAGCCGTGCTACTCTTCCATACATTCCCTTACCATATCACCCTACTAACCTGGTGGAGGGTGTAGAGGTTAAAAAAGGAATTACCCTAGTTTTATTGATCATTTAATTCTTATAATGTCTTATTCTGTTTGTAGAGTTCCCCATGATCTGTAAAGTGCTGCGGATTAGAGTGAGTAAAGACATAGTATTATTTATTACGTATAATGTAGCTCTATAAATTACAGATGTTATGTAGGTGGAACTGGAGAGGTACACGCGAAGGAATATTACTTAAATCAGAGAACAGAACAAGACTCAGGAAAATCGCGAGAGAATATAAAAATTGGGGAATAAACAGGCAAGCAGCACTGTCATCTGCCACAGGGACCAGAGCTGAACTAATATTATGTACAGAGGTGATATTGTTCTTACAAAAAGCCTCAGAACATATGAGGAACAGTCATCATACAAGCACAAGGAATGGAGGTCAGCAATGTGACAGCACGGGCCTAGAGAAAAGTCACTGACATCAAAACTTACAGAGAGACCATCACAATCTAGCCTCTGCAGGCAGCATGTTATAGAGCAGGAGGACAAATCTGCTCAGCTCTGATATGCTCTAACATGCTGCCTGCAGATATAAGAATATGTACAATTTGCCACAGTCCTCCTGCTCTTATACCTCTTGTGCCCCCCCTCATCCTCATAGACTGTAAGCTCTTGTGTCACCCCCCTCATCCTCAAGACTGTAAGCTCTTGTGTCCCCCCCCCCTCATCCTTATAACTGTAAGCTCTTCTATCACCCCCTTATAGATGCTGTAAGCTCTTGGGTCACCCCCTATATCCTCATAGACTGTAAGCTTTCTTGTGTTCCCCTCATCCTCATAGACTGTAAGCTCTTGGTCACCCTGATCCTCATAGACTGTAAGCTCTTGTTGTCACCCCTTCATCCTCATAGACTGTAAGCTCTTGGGTCACCCCCTCATCCTATAGACTGTAAGCTCCTTCTGTGTCACCCCTCCTCCTATACGTATCGCATCAAGCTGAGTCTTGTGTCACCCCTCATCCTCTATAGACTGTAAGCTCTTGGGTCACCCCCTCATCCTCATAGACTGTAAGCTCTTGTGTCACTCCCTCATCCTCATAGACTGTAAGCTCTTGTGTCACCCCCTCATACCTCATAGACTGTAAGCTCTTGTGCACCCTCTCCTCTAGACTGTAAGCTCTGTCACCCCCCTAATCCTCATAGACTGTAAGCTCTTGTGTCACCCACCTCATCATCATAGATGTTAAGCTCTTGTCACCCTCTTCCTCATAGACTGTAAGCTCTGTGTCACCTCCTCATCCTCATGACTGAAGCTTTGTGTCAACCCTCATCATCATAGACTGTAAGCTCTTGTGTCACCCCCTCATCCTCATAGACTGTAAGCACTGTTTGTCACCCCCCTCATCCTCATAGACGGTAGCTCGTGTGTCCCCCCCTCATCCTCATGAGACTGTAAGCTCTTGTGTGTCACCCCCTCATCCCATAGACGTAAGCTACTTGTGTCACCCCCCTCATCCTCATAACTGTAAGCTCGATGGTCCCCTCCTCCGTCACCCCTCACTCTCAGTACTGTCCTACAGCAACGCTCCCCTCACTTGATGTGATAACTCCCTACCTCCCGAGACAGAATCTGTGCTTCAAGAACCCCTGCCATACCAAATCTGTACTGCTTCCTTCCCTTAGACGGCCACTCCCTCCTATTATCATAGGACAATGTTATTACTTGTAATGTCTTAGTTATTGTATATGTTATCCATAATCTGTACAGCACTAAGGAATGGGTGATGGCGCTATTATAAATAAAGAGTATTTATTTATGGTACTTGCTGCTGCAGGACACTCTGTGTACAATCTAATTCACCTCCTCCTGCCTGCAGCATAGGACAACTATGTATAACTGACTCATCTCCTTCGCTCTATAAACATGCTGACTTCAGATAGGGCCATTCATGTACAATTGCACTATATCTCCTCCATGTCTAACATGCTGCCTGAGGAACTAGGACACTATGGTATTAACTGCCTCTCTCGTCCGCCTATAACATGCTGAACTTACAGATAGACATTATGTAGCAATCTGACATCATCTCATCC
>CM033641.1:298411516-298502028 GCA_019512145.1 Engystomops pustulosus | reverse complement strand
GCTCTATAACATGCTGCCCTGCAGATAGGACACTATGTACAACATGCTCAGCTCACTCACCTGCTCTATAACATGCTGCCTGCAGATAGGACACTATGTACAATCTGTGTCATCTCCTCCTGCTCTATAACATGCTGCCGCAGATAGGACACATGTACAATCTGCAGCTCATCCTGCTCTATAACTTGCTGTCTGCAGATAGGTCATTGTACAATCTGTTCATTCCTCCTGCTCTATAGCATTGCTTGCCTGCAGATAGGACACTAGTACAATCTGCTCTAGCTCCCTGCTCTATAACATTGCTGTCTGCAGATAGGTCACTATGTACAATCTGCCTCAGTCCTCCTGCTCTTTAACATGCTGCCTGCAGATAGGACAATATGTACAATCTGTTATCTCCTCCTGCTCTACAAACATGCTGCTGCAGATAGGACACTATGTACGATCTGCTCAGCTCTCTCTGCTCTATAACAAGCTGCCCAGATAGGACACTATGTACAATCTGTTCATCTCCTCCTTCTACACATAATGCCTGCCGCAGATAGGACACTATGTACAATTGCTCAGCTCATCCTGTCTATAACATGCTGTCCTGCAGATAGGTATATGTACAATCTGTTCATCTCCTCCTGCTCTTAGCATGCTGCTGCAGAAGGACACTATGTACAATCTGCTCAGTCCTCCTGCTCTATAACATGCTGTCTGCAGATAGGTCACTATGTACAATCTGCTCAGCTCCTCCTGCTCTTTAACATGCTGCCTGCAGATAGGACACTATGTACAATCTGTTCATCTCCTCCTGCTCTACAACATGCTGCCTGCAGATAGGACACTATGTACGATCTGCTCAGCTCCTCCTGCTCTATAACAAGCTGCCTGCAGATAGGACACTATGTACAATCTGTTCATCTCCTCCTTCTCTACAACATGCTGCCTGCAGATAGGACACTAGTGTCAAATCTGCTCAGCCTCATCTGCTCTATAACATGCTGTCTGCATATTTGGACATAAGGTACGATCGTATTCCCAGTCCTCTTGCTCTATATATGAGTCCCCACAAAGCAGGCATCAGCAGTAAATTCAGCAAATAACATATTTCTCTCATTTCTTTAGAAACCATTAAAACCCCCGAAAAATACAAGCGAGAGTCATGGCTGTAACATACCGCAGCCGGGACGCCGTGTCATAGGTTCTTGTCTTGTCATTTATGTGAATTCTTCCAGACAACTGCAGACCAGCGGGGGTTCTGTAAAAACAGAATAAATGGAGTTACTTCACACATGGTCTGTCATGTTAGAGACCTGTGAACGAGCTTCTTACTCGGTAATAGATTTTCCTCCATAAACCAACGTAGAGATACATACAGAAATCAAATGTTTTACATTATTTGTATGGTTTATACCTAAGTATTTATAAAGATGTCCAAATGGAGCTCGGAGAAAATTAAAGAGGAATCAGAAACATCTGCATGCCCCTCCACACTGATATGGGAGTGGTCATAGTGTAGGAGGTGTGCATACAGTAATATCTGCATGGCCTCCTCCCCCCCCAGAAGCCAGCAGGGCACAATCATAGGGTCCAGTGTCCTGCTGCCTGGGGCCATTACCTTTCCCTCTTAATAATTTTTTTTTGTACTTATTTTCATTCTTCTCTTGTCATGTTTTTGCCTGTGATCGTTTATTGTATTGATTTTGTCTTAATATATACAATTTCTAATAACGTTTTCTTTTTAAATTATGGGCTTCCTTCTTTGAAAAAAAAATTATATATGTATAAAAAATTGGCATAGAATTAAATTTTCTGCCTAGGGTCTCACAAAAGCTGTACATAAGGAATCCATGGGGGGAAGGTCTATATCTATGAATTCATAGGGAGTGAGGGATTTTAGAATAAATAACCATGAGAGGTTATATATGGGTATGAGAAACTAGGGAATATTTTGAGGAAAAGTAGACTGTTTTAGTTTCTGAATTTTTTATGCTGTCGGTGAGTTCACTCCAAAGGGGCCCACTGAGGCTCTGCTGCAGGGGGCTACTGAACCTGGAGCCGACCGTGCCTTGGCTCATGTAGCACAGTTATATGATTACAGATGACATAATACCTGTTAGCTCATGGAGGTGGAACGGGATCAGAAGGCTTCAGATGCACTGCTCACTACAGGAGAAAGAAGGAGCACACAAAAAAGGCAGAGAGAAAACTGCTTTACTTAAAAACCAATATAAATTAATATATACAATATAAAATTGTAATATATTCATTATCACCTGCACTTATTATTTCTGAAAATCATTAAAAAAAATTCAAAACTTTGTTAGAATTTTAATTTGAAGAATTTTTAGCACAGGTGTGCTAAAAAATACAGGCAGTCCCGGGTTACGTACATGATAGGTTCTGCAGGTTTGTTCTTAAGTTGAATTTGTAGGTAAGTCGGAACTGTATACATTTATAATTGTAAACGCCAGGCAAAATTTTGTTGGTCTGTATGACTAATGGATTTTAAAAATGTTGGGTTGTCATAAGAACCAGGAAACAATAAGTCTTAATTACAGACACCTTTAATAACTGTTACAGCTGTTTATTGTAGCCTAGAGCTAAAGTACAGAAAATTACCAACATCCAGAGGTCCGTCTGTAATAGGGGTTGTGTGTAAGTCGGGTGTTCTTAAGTAGGGGACCGCCTGTATGCTGATTAAGCTACGCTGTCTGGAAGTTGTGCTGAAAGTACTGTAAAACACAAAACAAACACACCACACACATGCTTCAGATCATAGAACATCTTTTTTTCCTTGAAAGATAACCTATTGTCCACATAATCTGCAAATTGGTGGGAACCAAGCTTCACTGAACCGGATGTTAAGTTTTTTTTGTTTACAGTTTTAAGATTTGCACTTCCAAGAACATTTCCTCTCACAATAATTCTACTTAGAGCTACAAAGAACGCAGGACAATGTGTACTGTATGGAGGGTCAGTTTCATAATCTATGTCATCGACGTTAGAGAGTTGTAATTTGCATATTAGCCATAGGCATTTTCTCTCCAGATGGACACACAATCTAGTCATTCCGTCTTGTTATTTTGGATTTTTTTGCCATTGAGCTGTATGGGCTTGTTTTTTTTATTTTGCCAACACTGTTTTTTTAGGCATCATCATATTCTGCCTTCTGTTCTCATTGGTGGGTTCTAGAGCCCACCGTGAAGGGACCAACTTTCATTAACCCTTCTTCTGATCTCTGAAAGTCATTGAGGCACACGTATCAAAAGCTCGGCTTTGTCTGTCTGTTTTTGGGACTTTTTCTTGGCTTTTCTGCTGGTTAGATGTATCTTATGTTTTTTTTTCTTTATTGATACATGGGTGCGTTTGGTCTTTAGTTAATTTAGACTTCTGTTTTAAAAAGTCTCCAAAAGTCGCAATCAGTTCCAATATAATTTGTGCCGCTGGTCAGGGGCAGCTGAAGTTTTTTGCTAAAATGTTGCAATTTTTCATCTGGATTCAAGTGATAACTTAGGTTTACATTACATTATTTCTGGGAAAAAATAAGTATCATACATTGTTCTCTAATTTTGATCTCCAGCATGTATATATTATATATATACAGGCGGTCCCCTACTTAAGAACACCTGACTTACATACGACCCCTAGTTACAAACTGACCTCTGGATTTAGTAATTTGCTGTACTTTAGTTCCTAGGCTACAATAATCAGCTGTAACAGTTATCACAGGTGTCTGTAATGAAGCTTAGGTTACTCCAGGTTTCTTATGACAATCAACATTTTTTAAATCCAATTGTCACAGAGACCAAAAAAATTTTGACTGGGGTTCAATAATAAAGTATACAGTTCCGACTTACATACTAACTCAACTTAGAACAAACCTACAGACCTATCTTGTATGTAACCGGGGACTGCCTGTATATATATATATATATATTTATATATAATTATATATATATATATACACAAACACAGCAGGACGGGCTAATAACATCGATGGGAGCAGATATTGCTTTTTCTCTCTTATTCCTGCCTTCTGGATATCTGTGTTAGAAATCACAGCTCTAATAACACTGAGATTGGAGGATTTGGTTCCCTGTCGTTCTGTACACACAGTCTATGTAAATGATAGAAGATGAGGTCCATGCGTGGTAAAGGTGAAGATGATCCAGTAGTTAGAGCAGGATAATGTTTTTGGGTGCTCCTGTGCACCGTATATGTTCATGTAATTTCTTTTAATTGAACAATTCTTCATGAAGGAGACAGATTAGGGCAGTCATAGGCTCCAGTTTTGCATTTGAATACTGGCTTGGATAGACAGGAAATATGCTGCTATAACTGTAGTACAGTAGTATAAACAGAGAAGAACAAAAAAAACATATTACAGTCTATTTGTGAGAAGATTTATGGAAACCACCTAAAGCAGTGGTGGCGAACCTGAGAGGTGGCACTCAGAGCCATTTCTGTGGGCACTCAGACCATCACCCAGGACAGAGTTCACCAAATAGGACCAAATTCACCAGTCCCAGGCAACTTAAGAAATGCTTATTTTAAGTAACATCATGGCTGATGGGAAATGTGGGAAAAGTGAGAAAGGTTGGACAAAACTGCAATATCATTGGAGGTCATCGTGCTGGACCAACATTTTTACTCTACAGAGAGACCCTGGAGAGAAGCTACAACGAGAGTCTGAATTTGCCCTCCTTCTTTCAACTATATTGGTGGCCTCTGGGGGGGCGATACAATTGAATGATGTTGAAGAACAGGGAGCAATAAGTACTGCTTTAAAATGCCATGTTGGCACTTCACAGGAAAATAAGTGGATTTTGGTTTTAGTTTGGGCACTCTGTCTCCAAAAGGTTTGCCATCACTGACTAAAGGAACAAATATTTGTATTCCGTATTGCGATCAACGAGAGATTAACTTCATTTTACAAAGGAGGTTTCAAAATATTAGCTGTGGTGATTGGCTGCTGTGTGCAATACACGGTAAGTTCACTCAACGGTTGTCAAATACCTCTGTGGTCATGTTTTTCAAAATCAATTTTGATTACAAAGGGAGAGGGATTTTGGCATTGATTTTCCTCACCAATGAGTGGTGGAGGATCACAACTCCCAGTTGTAGTTTGGTGTGCTGAATTTACACCCCATTATTTTTTACACGTTGCGATGTTGTTACATTCATGACATGTGACCAGTGACATCATCACAGGTCTTTAGCCTTCTAAGAATAGCAAACTGGTACCCATGTATGTGATCACATGAAATCACAGCAGCCTCCATGTAGGAGGGAGAGGAGTAGAAGTCCATGGAGGCTGCTGTGACTTCAAGTGGTCAGATACATGCATGGGGTACATTTTGCATTATAAGAGGCTAAAGTACCCGAGATGATGTCACTCTGGTCACATAACATGAACTGCATGGGGAGGAGTAGATGGGAGGGGCTGATGAGCAGGACACGCCCCCTCTAATGCCATGAATATAAGAAAAAAGGTGATTGATTTAGTCAGTCAGTTATTAGGGCTCTAATACTGTCTGTAGTCACTGGCTGTATATGTAAATGTGGTGACAGGTTCTTTAAGTCTGACTCTTTGTGTGATCAAGCGTGGTCTGTTTCCTGCCCCTATGCTGTGCTTGTCGACGGCGCGAGGATCATGGCAGGGTACTCAGATACTTCACTTGACACCCCTGGCTCGGAGGTCTCATGCTATACAAAATGAATAGCGCTATAACTTCAGTGTGTGCCATATTTAACCCTTTAGTGATGCTCTTCTAACAACAGAGCGGGACAGATATAGCAATGGTGTAAATTCATATTCATCGAGAAATATGAATCAAATCAGGGTCCTTTACTGCCTACTTTCTGCTATGCTCAGTAGATTTCGGTTACACCTTCATAGGACTATACAGGAGTTCAATGCAATATATTCATTACTAGTGGTCTGTGCACATCATACAAGCATTATTAATAAAATCCCCTTTAGTTCTTCTGCTCATAATAAAGGGAGAAAAATGCAGTAGGGAGTTTTTCTGTGAGTTTTCCTAGTTTTTTTCCATAGAAAGTCTTGCTATAGTCCCTATATATAGTATAGGGGAGGGGGCTGGAGTCCATTTCTTGGCACTGATCATATTCTCCATAGCATCAGAATGATGGTGGGGATAGAGCTGAGCTTAGTTGTTACATTGAAGGATAAGCTTCATAGCTTCTTCTAGGACAGAAAACTGTAACGTGTGGAACCTGTCCCTATAAGATGAGGGGAGATCCATGGGATTACCAAGTACATTGGAATATGGCTACCAGCGTTAAGGATAAAGCTCAACCTTGCATTAGATGAGCAAGCCAGGCTGCCATTGAGTCTTCCAGGTTTAAACGCGCCTCCCAAACTAATAATCGTGTTCTATAGGGGCCTTTAATAGGAGCCAGAGTATGACTTAGGTTATAAAAGGTTTAAAGGGGAGACAATTAGCTGTTTTGACCACACAAAGCTGGAGATCTGTGCAACCGTACCTTACATGTGTTGATAGCAGGGGTGATCCTCGCCTGTCTGCTGCTTGAAGCAACATTAAAAAAACCACCGCTCAACCTCACCCACAGGGTAAAATATTATGGGTTGTCAGTGGTCCATCCCTGTTTCCAGCCCTTGTTGTAAAAAGATACTAATAAGTGAAGGCCTACTTCAGGGGTGCACAGTGGTTGACTTCAATATTGATCCCTTTCTGAAGTTGGTGTCACCCTGAGGTAGAGGCTCAACTTGCTCATGGTAAATGCCCCCCTAGTTGTTGAGAACTGTAAAATATGCATGCAAATTCACACACTGTAGCTGGACTGGGTAGATCTCACAGCACAGTCCCTTACTTCTACTCTCATAAGTAGAAGGCTTCTGGTTTGATATTACAGCAGAGGGGATGGATAGGGACATCTGAATTGATGATTATACTCTAGCCTCCAAAAGTATAATGTGTATTTTGATATAACCTGGTATATTCTAATCTGTCACTGACATCGTTCCTCAAATATGCTCCGAAAGAACCTCTGGCACCCAGGTCGCTTACTTTCACATCACCTTCACTTTAAGAACAAGCCATGTTCATGCATAAACCAGCAGCGAGTGAGACACGAGGCACAGTCCTCATACCGCAGAAATGATTGATATGTAATTGACTCTTTTACCATCTGTTATCCTCAAAATAGCCCAATTACTGTGTATACCCAGCGATTACATACCCAATGACTTCTACTAATGTTATTTCAACAGCTCAGAGATATAAGCATCAGAGGAGTAAAGATACAATATAATTCCAGCGTCATTATGGATTAAAATACAGCCATTAACTTCAAAGGGAAATTTCCAGTCTGTACACAGGGATATAAAGCAAACAAAAGGCCGATAAAGACGCTTGTGTAATGCAACTGAGCGCCAGTCAAGGTGGCTGCAGGCTCTTTGTGTGTATTAAACCTTCTGACAGCCTTGTGAAGACATGTCAATAAAGCAAACCTACCAAAGTTTTCCACACAAAGCTGCAAGAGAGTGTATGCATTTCCACTGAGATCTGGTAACTATAACTTTGTGTATGGGGTTAGTAGCAGCAGGACTGTGAAAAATGCATTTATATTCCAGGACTGTATCGGACTTGTACACTGGTGTGAGAGATCTCTTCACTAAATGCAGCACACCTCTGTTGTAAGTTCATTGGTTAAATATTAAAGCAAAGGGGAGGAGCTGGATTGTTGAGACCAAATTTTGATAACACAACCAATGTCCAAGTCTAAACTACAATCAACAGTCAGAGTTATTTTTCCACAGTCCAGCTGCTACTGAACAAAAACAACACAAATGTATGGTTACAAAGATCTACAGTCAGCCTTTAGTAATTTTCATGGGTGATGTGTAAAAAGGTAGGATAAAATGGCGGTCCTGTGAATCAACCTTGGGAGGTCTCTGGAGATTTGTATATAGTTCTGGTGAAGTTTTTAAGACTAAACTGATAACTTTAGATAGGCGGTGCCAGGCCATGGCAAAAACCAGATACTTTTGGATGGTCTCTGTAGTGGTTTACAACATTGCAAATAGGGGGTAATTATTAATTTGGGCGCAGGTTACAGGGTTACAAATGATTTTTTATTGTGTTACATCACTAGGGGATTGAAAATTGAGAATTTTCTTTCATGGGAAAACCCTTATGATTTGGCGCGAGCGAAACAAAAGGGGTCAAACTGTCTCACCCCTTCACGAGTTGATGATGCTGAAACAGAACTCTCTAGACCAGCTCAATTTTGCACCAAAAAAATGCGCCACAAAAGGAGTGGGAAAACTAGAATGGCTAGAAAAATAACAAATTACCAAGCCAAACTACAATTTGCGCCAAAAGAAAGAACAGGGTCATGAGTGTCAAAAAACCACCAAAATAGAAACACAGCAAAGTGGAAAAATTTCACCAGTTTTCTGTTTGAAGCGATAATAAAGGCCCCCAATAGAATTTGCCACAATGATTGGAACACTGAGATTCTAAACACGAAGTGGAAACATTGCGCAGTTGCAGTTTTTACGCAGTGTGGATGGGATTTGACAAATCCAATCAATTATAATGGAACGGTATAATCTCTATGGGTTAGCTAGCAGCAGTCCCACAGCAGGAGTCCCACAGCAGCAGTCCCACAGCAGGAGTCCCCACGCAGGAAGTCCCACAGCAGCAGTCCACAGCACAGCCCCAGCAGACAGTCCCACAGACAGCCAGTCCAACAGCAGGCAGTCCTGCAGCCATTATGCCACATGTGCCCTAGGCATGGACGACTTGCTGTAGTGCGTTGAGATGCTCTCAGACACTTCACAATGTAAATAAAAGGAGATTCTCCCTATTAAATAACATAATAAATTATATATATCACATGTATAACTAAATGATTGTTAACGAAGATCGTAATGGACATAACGGTAGTCAATGGAAAGCAAGAATGTATAAAGTTGAAAAAAAACATGTTAAGAAAACCTAAGTGACCTTTCTCTTAATGATAATTGCGGCCACATTGCTTGGTATCCGGATAATGTGTTCTATTGTTCTGATTCATTCATTATATTCCTTTATCTTTCTATAGAGCCCAATAGACTCCCGGCAATAATAATATAATCCAATTCTCTGATAAGTGAGGATCTGAGGTCACTGTATCTTGACCATTAGGTGAATGAAGTAGACGGCATGAAGAGCTGCAAAGGATCGTCCTCCCGTTCATTTCTACATTACGATAGTTATTATTGTGCCTGTGTTTAACAAATAGAGGACATGGCAGGCCGCTATATAATAGAGCAGGAGAAGCTGAACAGACTGCATTTACAGGAGTATAATGCTGCAGCACGTGTATTGAGCCGGAGGCCAGTTGAGCAGATATAAAAGGATGCTCCTATCATGCGCAGTTATAGAGCGAGAGGAGCTGAGCATCATGTAAATGTGTTATGTCCTAAAATGCAAGCAGTTTCAATTGTTAAATGCTGAGGAGAAGCAAACATTGGGGCACATTACCTAGGAAGTCGGAAAAAATGCAATTAAAGTGGCCTTCGTTTAAATGCTGGGGTGCGGACAATTCAATAAGAACAGACCCAAAAATCATGAATCTGGCGCTTTCCCGCAAGGGCCAGACAGAGCTACACAACTTTTGTTGTGGTTACACTTTTAACTAGGTAGGGCAGCGACAACAATTCTGATGTTTAATAAGCGAGTCGGACTGAGTGCGGACTGTCCCCAATTTGGGCGGAGGGAGAAAGTGGAAGGGATGGGGGGGGGGGGGGGGGGGGGGGGGGGGGGGGGGGGGGGTGGGGGGGGGGGGGGGGGGGGGGGGGGGGGGGGGGGGGGGGGGGGGTGGGGGGGGGGGGGGGGGGGGGGGGGGGGGGGGGGGGGGGGGGGAGGGGGGGGGGGGGTGGGGGGGGGGGGGTACCAACACCCCCCCCCCCACCAAAAACCCAACAACCAACCACACCCCAAAAACCCCACCCAACCAAGACCACCCCCCCCCCAACCCCGTGGGGGGGGGGCGGGGGGGGTGGGGGGGGGGGGGGGGGGGGGGGGGGGCGGGGGGGGGGGGTGGGGGGGGGGGGGGGGGGGGGGGGGGGGGGGGGGGGGGGGGGAGGGTGGGGGGGGGGGGGGGGGGGGGTGGGGTGGGGGGGGGGGGGGGGGGGGGGGGGGGGTGGGGGGGGTGGGGGGGGGGTGGGGGGGGGGGGGGGGGGGGGGGGGGGGGGGGGGGGTGGGGGGGGGGGGGGGGGGCCACAGAACGGTCCTTGTGACAACAAGAATGACGCGGACACTTCTTAAAACTGTGTGCAAGCAGGTTCTCCCTACAAGAAACTTGCAAAATTCTGAAAAAGTGCGGGAGCAAAGACCTTAGTTAAAGTGCCCATGTGCGCCGCATTTAGAAGGGGTTTCTGGCCGAACACTGTGATCCGATTCCGCTTATAAGACGACTTTTGAGACAGAAAAATCTCAGCTATTTCTATCTGGCAGGGTCGTCTTATACTCCGGTAATCCCGTTGCCACGCCGCTGTTTCACGGCGCGGCGTCGCGTCCCGGTGCATGAGAAGTCTACACGGGCCAAAACAGGCTTCCCGGTAACCCCGCGGATCGGTGTAGCACGGCTACAGTTTTCGCAGCGATGGGCTGCCGTGCAGCTTTGGACGCCATCGTTCCTCTACTGGATAGCCGCCCCAGTGACGTCATCGGGCGGCGCTTTAGCTTGAACGATATCAGAGATTCCAATAGAGTAGGTACAGTATTCTGTATATGGTGGTAGTTCACAGTCCACGCTCACGCACCTGAGAGCTTTGCAACAGGCCACAAGTGACTTCGCCTGAGCAAAGAAAGCGGGACCCGAGGCTACTTCGTTTTTAACCCCTTGATTACTAACTGTGTGATAGCTAATTGTAATGAATAAGGAGGAAAAATCAACATTACTGTCTACTGTAGTATGCGATTATGATAGGATTCGATCAGACAAATAGGGTTTTAAAGTACCCAGGGAGTCTGCTGAAAATATAGCTATAATAAAAATTAAAAAAGTTTAAAAAAAAAATTATAATTAATAAAAACTAAAATTTAAAAATAAACCAACCCTTTCAATTAGAAACTGAGCATAAATATAAATAACAGTTAAAAAATCAAAAAAACATCAGGTATCTGACGCGTCAAAAAAAATCCCATTTCTATCAAAATATGATACTAAAGGTTTTTCAATGCATTTAAACCAATAAGGGAAAAATAGAGTCCCAAAGTCGAACAAAATGGACACTCTTTTGCCATTTTGTTGGGCGAAAAAAGCATAAAAAAAAAATAGATAAAAAGGGAAGAAAAAAGGTCCGATGAAGGGAAAGGAATCTAAAAAAAGACGTTATAATTGAAAATATTATCAAATTATTGCAACAAAATGACACCTCACAACACCCACAGCTCCGTTACACTCCAAGTAATATAAAAAAAGTTATTGCGCCAGAAGTTGGAAAAAATGAAAAACAAATGAAGTGGTTTATACAGAAGGTGTTTGAATTTTGTCAAAATGTATTGAAAAAATTATAAAACTATAAAAAATGTGAGTATCCCCTTAAGGATACCGACCCAAAGAATTAAAGTAGACATGTCATTTGGGGGCTCAGGGAAAGACCTCGTAAATCAAAGCCCACAAGAAAATGGTGAAATGTGTTTTTTCACCAGTTTCATTGCATTTGAATTTTTTCCCGCTTCTGAGTACCTGGCATGGAATCTTTAAATAAAATAAAATTTAAGGGAAAGTAGTGGAACATTTACAGTTTAATATGGACAGCTGGTAATGGTTGTGGTTGGTAGCCGGATGTCTTTGAGCGACAGGTTTCCTGCTGGATACATGCATTGTCATTAAGAATTTACATTAATAAAAAAATTCATCTCCTCCTTCTCTACAACATGCTGCCTGCAGATAGGACACTAGGTACAATCTGCTCAGCTCCTCCTGCTCTATAACATGCTGTCTGCATATTGGACACTAGGTACGATGTTCCCAGTTCCTCTTGCTCTATATTATGAGTCCCCACAAAGCAGGCATCCAGCAGTAAATTCAGCAAATAACATATTTCTCTCATTTCTTTAGTAAACCATTAAAACCCCCAGAAAAATACAAGCGAGAGTCATGGCTGTAACATACCGCAGCCGGACGCCGTGTCATAGGTTCTTGTCATTGTCATTTATGTGAATTCTTCCAGACAACTGCAGACCAGCGGGTGTTCTGTAAAACAGGAATAAATGGAGTTACTTCACACATGGCTGTCATGTTAGAGACCTGTGAACGAGCTTCTTACTCGGTAATAGATTTTCCTCCATAAACCAACGTAGAGATACATACAGAAATCAAATGTTTTACATTATTTGTATGTGTCTTATACCTAATATTTATAAAGATGTCCAAATGGAGCTCGGAGAAAATTACATGGAGGAATCAGAAACATCTGCATGCCCCTCCCACCACTGATATGGGAGTGGTCATAGTGTAGGAGGTGTGCATACAGTAATATCTGCATGGCCTCCTCCATCCCCCAGAAGCCAGCAGGGCACATCATAGGAGGTCCAGTGTCCTGCTGCCTGGGGCCATTTCACTTTTCCCTCTTAATTAATTTTTTTTTGTACTTATTTTCATTTCTTCTCTTGTCATTGTTTTTGCTGTGATCTGTTTATTGTATTTGACTTTTTGTCTTTAATATAATACATTTCTAATAACGTTTCTTTTTAAATTATGGGCTTCCTTCTTTTGAAAAAAAAAATTATATATGTATAAAAAATTTGGCATAGAATTAAATTTTCTGCCTAGGGTCTCACATAAAGCTGTACATAAGGAATCCATGGGGGGGAAGGTTGCTATATCTAATGAATTCATAGGGAGTGAGGGGATTTTATATAAAATAACCATGAGAGGTTATTATATGGGTATGAGAAACTAGGGAATATTTTAGGAAACAGTAGACTGTTTTAGTTTCTGAATTTTTTATGCTGTCGTGTGAGTTCACTCCAAAGGGGCCCACTGAGGCTCTGCTGCCCAGGGGCCTACTGAAACCTGGAGCCGACCGTGCCCTTGGCTATGACCAGTTTATATGAATTTACAGATGACATAATGCCTGTTAGCTCATGGAGGTGGAACGGGACTCAGAAGGCTTTCAGATGCACTGCTCACTACAGGAGAAAGAAGGAGCACAAAAAAAGGCAGAGAGAAACTGCTTTACTTAAAATTACAATATAAATATAATATATACAATATAAAATTGTAATATACTTCATTATCACCTGCACTTATTATTTCTGAAATCATTAAAAAAAATTCAAACATTTTGTTAGAATTTTAATTTGAAGAATTTTTAGCACAGGTGTGCTAAAAATACAGGCAGTCCCCGGGTTACGTACATGATAGGTTCTGCAGGTTTGTTCTTAAGTTGAATTTGTATGTAAGTCGGAACTGTATACTTTATAATTGTAACGCCAGGCAAAATTTTGTTGGTCTGTATGACTAATGGATTTTAAAAATGTTGGGTTGTCATAAGAACCAGGATTAACAATAAGTCTTAATTACAGACACCTTTAATAACTGTTACAGCTGTTTATTGTAGCCTAGAGCTAAAGTACAGAAAATTACCAACATCCAGAGGTCCGTCTGTAACTAGGGGTTGTCTGTAAGTCGGGTGTTCTTAAGTAGGGGACCGCCTGTATGCTTATCTAAGCTACGCTGTCTGGAAGTTGTGCTGAAGTACTGTAAAACACAACACACAACACACACACAATGCTTCAGATCATAGAACATCTTTTTTTCCTTGAAAGATAACCTATTGTCCACATAATCTGCAAATTGGTGGAAACCAAGCTTCACTGAACCGGATGTTAAGTTTTTTTTGTTTACAGTTTTTAAAGATTTGCACTTCCAAGAACATTTCCTCTCACAATAATTCTACTTAGAGCTACAAAGACGCAGGACAATGTGTACTGTATGGAGGGTCAGTTTCATCAATCTATGTCATCGACGTTAGAGAGTTGTAATTTGCATATTTAGCCATAGGCATTTTCTCTCCAGAGTGACACAAATCTAGTCATTTCCGTCTTGTTATTTTGGATTTTTTTTGCCATTGAGCTGTATGGGGCTTGTTTTTTTTTTATTTTGCCAACACTGTTTTTTTTAGGCATCATCATATTCTGCCTTCTGTTCTCATTGGTGGGTTCCTAGAGCCCACCAGTGAAGGGACCAACTTTCATTAACCCTTCTTCTGATCCTCTGAAAGTCATTGAGGCACACGTATCAAAAGCTCGGCTTTGTCTGTCTGTTTTTTGGGACTTTTTCTTGGCTTTTCTGCTGGTTAGATGTATCTTATGTTTTTTTTTCTTTATTGATACATGGTGGCGTTTGGTCTTTAGTTAATTTCAGACTTCTGTTTTAAAAAGTCTCCAAAAGTCGCAATCAGTTCCAATATAATTTGTGCCGCTGGTCAGGGGCAGCTGAAGTTTTTTGCTAAAATGTTGCAATTTTTTCATCTGGATTCAAGTGATAACTTAGGTTTACATTACATTATTTCTGGAAAAAATAAAGTGATCATACATTGTTCTCTAATTTTGATCTCCAGCATGTATATATATATATATACAGGCGGTCCCCTACTTAAGAACACCTGACTTACATACGACCCCTAGTTACAAACTGACCTCTGGATTTTAGTAATTTGCTGTACTTTAGTCCTAGGCTACAATAATCAGCTGTAACAGTTATCACAGGTGTCTGTAATGAAGCTTTAGTGTTACTCCAGGTTCTTATGACAATCCAACATTTTTAAAATCCAATTGTCACAGAGACCAAAAAAATTTTGACTGGGGTTACAATAATAAAGTATACAGTTCCGACTTACATACTAACTCAACTTAAGAACAAACCTACAGACCCTATCTTGTATGTAAACCAGGGGACTGCCCTGTATATATATATATATATATATATATATATACACACACACAGCAGGACGGGCTAATAACATCAGATGGGAGCAGATATTGACTTTTTCTCTCTTATTCCTGCCTTCTGGATATCTGTTGTTAGAAATCACAGCTCTAATAACCTGAGATTGGAGGATTTGGTTCCCTGTCGTTCTGTACACACAGTCTATGTAATGATAGAAGATGAGGTCCATGCGTGGTAAAGGTGAAGATGATCCAGTAGTTAGAGCAGGATAATGTTTTTGGGTGCTCCTGTGCACCGTATGATTACTGTAATTTCTTTAAATTGAACAATTCTCATTGAAGGAGACAGATTAGGGCAGTCATAGGCTCCAGTATTTGCATTTGAATCCTGGCTTGTATAGACAGGGAAATATGCTGCTATAACTGTAGTACAGTAGTATAATACAGTGAAAGAACAAAAAAAACATATTACAGTCTATTTGTGAGACAGATTTATGGAAACCACCTAAAGCAGTGGTGGCGAACCTGAGAGGTGGCACTCAGAGCCATTTCTGTGGGCACTCAGACCATCACCCCAGGACAGAGTTCACCAAATAGGACCAAATTCACCCAGTCCCAGGCAACTTAAGAAATGCTTATTTTAAAGTAACACTTCATTGGCTGATGGGAACTGTGGGAAAAGTGAGAAGGTGTTGACAAAACTGCAATATCATTGGAGGTCATCGTGCTGGACCAACCATTTTTACTCTACAGAGAGACCCTGGAGAGAAGCTACAACGAGAGTCTGAATTTGCCCTCCTTCTTTCAACTATATTGGTGGCCTCTGGGGGGCGATACAATTGAATGATGTTGAAGAACAGGTAGCAATAAGTTACTGCTTAAAATGCCATGTTGGCACTTCACAGGAAAATAAGTGGATTTTGGTTTTAGTTTGGGCACTCTGTCTCCAAAAGGTTTGCCATCACTGACCTAAAGGAACAAATATTTGTATTCCGTATAGCGATCAACGAGAGATTAACTTTCATTTTACAAAGGGAGGTTTCAAAATATTAGCTGTGCTGTGATTGGCTGCTGTGTGCAAGTACACGGTAAGTTCACTCAACGGTGTCAAATACCTCTGTGGTCATGTTTTTCAAAATCAATTTTGATTACAAAGGGAGAGGGATTTTGGCATTGATTTTCCTCCACCAATGAGTGGTGGAGGATCACAACTCCCAGTTGTAGTATTGGTGTGCTGAATTTACACCCCATTATTTTTTTACACGTTGCGATGTGTTACATTCATGACATGTGACCAGTGACATCATCACAGGTCCTTTAGCCTTCTAAGAATAGCAAACTGTACCCCATGTATGTGATCACATGAAATCACAGCAGCCTCCATGTAGGAGGGAGAGGAGTAGAAGTCCATGGAGGCTGCTGTGACTTCAAGTGGTCAGATACATGCATGGGGTACATTTTGCTATTATTAAGAGGCTAAAGTACCCGAGATGATGTCACTCTGGTCACATAACATGAACTGCATGGGGAGGAGTAGATGGGAGGGGCTGGATGAGCAGGACACGCCCCCTCTAATGCCATGTAATATAAGAAAAAAGGTGATTTAGTCAGTCAGTTATTAGGGCTCTAATAACTGTCTGTAGTCACTGGCTGTATATGTGTAAATGTGGTGACAGGTTCCCTTTAAGGTCTGACTCTTTGTGTGATCAAGCGTGGCTCTGTTTCCCTGCCCCTATGCTGTGCTTGTCGACGGCGCAGGATCATGGCAGGGTACTCAGATACTTCACTTGACACCCCTGGGCTCGGAGGTCTCATGCTATACAACATGAATAGCGCTATAACTTCAGTGTGTGCCATATTTAACCCTTTAGTGATGCTCTTCTACAACAGAGCCGGGACAGATATAGCAATGGTGTAAATTTCATATTCATTCGAGAAAATATGAATCAAATCAGGGTCCTTTACTGCCTACTTTCTGCTACTGCTCAGTAGATTTCGGTTACACCTTCATAAGGACTATACAGGAGTTCATATGCAATATATTCATTACTAGTGGTCTGTGCACATCATACAAGCTTATTATTAATAAAATCCCCTTTAGTCTTCTGCTCATAATAAAGTGGAGAAAAATGCAGTAGGGAGTTTTTCTGTGAGTTTTCCTAGTTTTTTTCCATAGAAAGTCTTGCTATAGTCCCTATATATAGTATAGGGGAGGGGGCTGGAGTCACATTTCTTGGCACTGATGTCATATTCTCCATAGCATCAGAATGATGGTGGGGGATAGAGCTGATGCTTAGTTGTTACATTGAAGGATAAGCTTCTATAGCTTCTTCTAGGACAGTAAAACTGTAACGTGTTGGAACCTGTCCCTATAAGATGAGGGGAGATCCATGGGATTACCATGTACATTGTAATATGGCTACCAGCGTTAAGGATAAAGCTCAACCTTGCATTAAGATGAGCAAGCACAGGCTGCCATTGAGTCTTCCAGGTTTAAAGCGCCTCCCAAACTAATAATCGTGTTCTATAGGGGCCTTTAATAGGAGCCAGAGTATGACTTAGTGGTTATAAAAGAGTTAAAGGGAGACAATTAGCTGTTTTGACCACACAAAGCTGGAGATCTGTGCAACCGTACCTTTACATGTGTTGATAGCAGGGGTGATCCTCGCCTGTCTGCTGCTTGAAGCAAACTATTAAAAAACCACCGCTCAACCTCACCCACAGGGTAAAATATTATGGGTGTCAGTGGTCCATCCAGTGTTTCCAGCCCTTGTTGTAAAAAGATACTAATAAGTGAAGGGCATACTCTCAGGGGTGCACAGTGGTTGACTTCAATATTGATCCCTTTCTGAAGTTGGTGTCACCCTGAGGTAAGAGGCTCAACTTGCCTCATGGTAAATGCCCCCCTAGTTGTTAGCAGAACTGTAAAATATGCATGCAAATTCCACACCTGTAGCTGGACTGGGTTGAGATCTCACAGCACAGTCCCTTACTTCTACTCTCAGTAAGTAGAAGGCTTCTGGTTTGATATTACAGCAGAGGGGATGGATAGGGACATCTGAATTGATGATTATACTCTAGCCTCCAAAAGTATAATGTGTATTCTTGATATAACCTGGTATATTCTAATCTGTCACTGACATCGTTCCTCAAATATGCTGCAGAAAGAACCTCTTGGCACCCAGGTCGCTTCACTTTTCACATCACCTTCACTTTAAGAACAAGCCATGTTCATGCATAAACCAGCAGCGAGTGAGACACGAGGCACAGTCCCTCATACCGCAGACATGATTTGCTATGTAATTGACTCTTTACCATCATGTTATCCCTCAAAATAGCCCATTACTGTGTATACCCAGCGATTACATCTCCCAATGACTTCTACTAATGTTTATTTCAAACAGCTCAGAGATATAAGCATCAGGAGTAAAGATACAATATAATTCCCAGCGTCATTATGGATTAAAATACAGCCATTAACTTCAAAGGGAAATTTCCAGTCTGTACACAGGGATAAAGCAAACAAAGGCCCGATAAAGACGCTTGTGTAATGCAACTGAGCGCCAGTCAAGGTGGCTGCAGGCTCTTTGTGTGTATTAACCCTTCTGACAGCCTTGTGAAGACATGTCAATAAAAGCAACCTACCAACAGTTTTCCACACAAAGCTGCAGAGAGTGTTATGCATTTCCACTGAGATCTGTGTAACTATAACTTTGTGTATGGGGTTAGTAGCAGCAGGACTGTGAAAAATGCATTTATATTCCAGGACTGTATCTGGACTTGTACACTGGTGTGAGAGATCTCTTCACTAAATGCAGCACACCCTCTGTTGTAAGTTCATTGGTTAAATATTAAAGCAAAGGGGAGGAGCTGGGATTGTTGAGACCAAATTTTGATAACACAACCAATGTCCAAGTCTAACTACAATCCAACAGTCAGAGTTATTTTTCACAGTCCAGCTGCTACTGACAAAACACACACAAATGTATGGTTACACAGATCTACAGTCAGCTTCTAGTAATTTTCATGGGTGATGTGTAAAAAGGTAGGATAAAATGGCGGTCCTGTGAATCAACCTTGGGAGGTCTCTGGAGATTTGTATATAGTTCTGGTGAAGTTTTTAAGACTAAACTGATAACTTTCATGATAGGCGGTGCCAGGCCATGGCAAAAACCAGATACTTTTGGCTGGTCTCTGTAGTGGTTTACAACATTGCAAATAGGGGGTCAATTATTAATTTGGGCGCAGGTTACAGGGTTACAAATGATTTTTATTGTGTTAACATCACTAGGGGATTGAAATTTGAGAATTTTCTTTCATGGGAAAACCCCTTTAATGATTTGGCGCGCGAACAAAAGGGTTTCAAACTGTCTCCCCATTCACGAAGGTGAAACAGAACTCTCTAGACCAGCTCTAATTTTGCACCAAAAAATGCGCCACAAAAGGAGTGGGAAAACTAGAAGTGCTAGAAAAATAACAAATTCACAAGCCAAACTACAATTTTGCGCCAAAAGAAAGAACAGGTCATGAGTGTCGAAAAACCACCAAAATAGAAACACAGCAAGTGAAAAAAGTTTCCACCAGTTTTCTGTTTGAAAGGCGATAATAAAGGCCCCCAATAGAATTTGCACCAATGATTGGAACACTGCAGATTCTAAACACGAAGTGGAAATCATTGCGCAGTGCAGGTTTTTTACGCAGTGTGTGGATGGGATTTGTACAAATCCAATCAATTATAATGGAACGGTATAATCTCTATGGGTTAGCTAGCAGCAGTCCCACAGCAGGAGTCCCACAGCAGCAGTCCCACAGCAGGAGTCCCACAGCAGGAGTCCCACAGCAGCAGTCCCACAGCAGCAGTCCCACAGCAGCAGTCCCACAGCAGCAGTCCTGCAGCCATTATGCCACATGTGCCCTAGGCATCAGACTGACTTGCTGTAGTGCGTGAGATGCTCTCAGAACATTCACAGAATGTAAATAAAAAGGAGATTTCTCCCTTATAACATAACATAATACATTATATATAATCACATGTATAACTAAATGATGTAACGAAGATCGTAATGGACATAACGGTAGTCAATGAAAGCAATGAATGTATAAAGTTGAAAAACAAACATGTTAAGAACACTAAGTGACCTTTCTCTTAATGATAATTGGCGGCCCACATTGCTGGTATTCCGGATTATAATGTGTTCTATTTCTGTTCTGATCATTCATTATATTCCTTTTATCTTTTCTATAGAGCCCAATAGACTCCGGCAATAATAATATAATCCAATTCTCTGATAAGTGCAGGATCTGAGGTCACTGTATCTTTGACCATGGTGAAGTAGACGGCATGAAGAGCTGCAAGGATCGTCCTCCCGGTTCATTTCTACTTACGATAGTTATTATTGTTGGCCTGTGTTTCTACAAATAGCGTACATGGCAGGCCGTATATAATAGAGCAGGAGAAGCTGAACAGACTGCATTTACAGGAGTATACTAGCTTCAGACAGCATGTTATAGAGCAGGAGGAGTTGAGCAGATTCAAAATGGTGTCCTATCTGCAGCATGTTATAGAGCAGGAGGAGCTGAGCATCTTGTAAATGGTGTCCTAACTGCAAGCAGTTTGTTAAAGTGCTGGAGGAGAAGCAAACATTGGGGCACATTTACCTAGGAAGTCGAAAACTGCACTTAAAGTGTCCTTTCCGTTTATAATGCTGGGTGGGACACATTCAATAAGAACATGCACCAAAAATCATGAATCTGGCGCTTTCCCGCAATGGCCAGACAGAGTTCACCAACTTTTTTGTGGTACACTTTTAACTTAGGGCATGCGACACAATTTGCATGTTAAATAAGCGAGTCGGACTGAGTGCCGGACTGTCCCCTAATTTGGGTCGTATGGAGGCCAGTGCGGCTGCGCCACAGAACGGTCGCTTGTGACACAATAATGACGCGGACACTTCTTAAATACCTGTGCAAGCAGTTTCTCCCTACAAGAACTTGCAAATTCTGAAAAAAGTGCGGAGCAAAGACCTTAGTAAATGTGCCCATGTGCGCCGCATTTAGAAGGGGTTTCTGGCGCACGTGATCAGATTCCGGCTTATAAGACGACTTTTGAAGACAGAAAAATCTTCTGTCTTCTCTGGGGTCGTCTTATACGCCGGTAATCCCGTCTGCCCGCCGTGTATTCACGGCGGCGGTCGGGTCCCGGTGCATGGAGAAGTCTCACGGGCAAAGGCTTACCGGTAACACCCGCGATCGGTGCTAGCACCGGGTGTTTTCGCAGCGATGGCTGCCGGCAGCTTTGCGCCGCCATCTTACCTGGGATCGCCGCTCCCAGTGACGTCATCGGGGGCGGCGATCCGTCTCCATGGTAGCCTCGGGTCATCCGAAGACCCGAGGCTATTTCGTTTTAACCCCTTGATTACAATGTGCTGATAGTACATTGTAATGAATAAGGAGAAAAATCCCCATATACTGTCATACTGTAGTATGGCAGTATATGATAGGATCGATCAGACAACCTAGGGTTAAAGTACCCTAGGGAGTCTGAAAAATAGTATAAATAAAAATTTAAAAAAGTTTAAAAAAAAAAATTATAATAAAAAAACCTAAAATTTCAAATCACCCCCCTTTCCCTAGAACTGACATAAATATAAATAAACAGTAAAAATCATAAACACATCAGGTATCGACGCGTCCAAAAATGCCCGATCTATCAAAATATGATAACGGTTTTTCAATGCATTTAAACCCATAACGGAAAATAGAGCCCAAAGTCGAAAATGGCACTTTTTTGCCATTTTGAAAAATATAAAAAAAATCTATAAAAAGTGATCAAAAAGGTCGTACAGTCCTAAAAATGATATCATTGAAAATATTATCAAATTTTGCAAAAAATGACACCCACACCACCCACAGCTCCGTACACCAAAGTATAAAAAAGTTATTAGCGCCAGAAGTTGGCAAAAATCAAAAAAATAATTTTTATACAGAAGGTTTTCATTTTTGTAAATGTATGAAAACATTATAAAACCTATACAAATTTGGTATCCCCTTAATGGTACCGACCCAAAGAATAAAGTAGACATGTCATTTGGGGCGCTCAGGGAAAGACGTAATATCCAAGCCCACAAGAAAATGGTGCAAATGTGTTTTTTCACCATTTTCATTGCATTTGGAATTTTTTTCCCGCTTCTGAGTACATGGCATGGAATATTTAATAAAATAAAAATTTAAGGTACAGTATGGTAACATTTACAGTAAAATGGACGATGGTAATGTTGTTGTTGTATGCCTTATGTTTATGAGCGACAGTTTTCCTGCTGTATACCTGCATGTCATAAGAATTTACATTAAAAAAAGGACCATGTTAAATTCAAATCTGTTGTTTTTAAAATTTTTACCGGTGTTTTTTATGCGTTGGAAAAGGGATAGTCTTATACGGCGAATATATCTTAAACTCTATATTTTAAACAGGAAAGTAGGGGGGTCGTCTTATACACCAGGTCGTCTTATACGCCGGAATATACGGTAAATGTGCCCCTTTGTGTCCAATCTACAAGCAGCTTGTTATAGAGAAGGAAGCTAGTAGTGTAGATTTGTACCGTGTTAGTCATGGAGAGCAGAAGAAGAGTGAAGAAATCAGGCGATACCTGTTTGAGGCTAACTGAGTATATTTGATGGTAAAGGATGAACTGAAAAGAGTCAGCAGTGTGTCCTATCTGAGGGTAGTGGGGCACATTTACTTACCCAGCCACTGGAGTTCACAGAAAGTGCATTGTCCGTCTACCATCTTTTTAGTGGTTCATGTAAGTGCTTTGGTTTGCGCACAATTTGAAAATTACATCCCTCGCTCAGTCCGAATCAGTCGGACTGTCCGCCGGCAAGCCTCCTAAATTGTGTCGCATGGAGGCCGGCGCAGCTGCGCCACAAAAGGATTGCGTGCACCACAATATCAGCGCAGACACTTCTTAAATACCTGTGCATGTTTCCTCTGCCTTATTTAAAGGGCCAGTCCACCAATAGCTAAACTGTCCCCAGCTAATCCCTGTCAGCCACTAGGGATAAAATGCACCTTTCTTTAGGAAAAAATTACAGGCTCCAAGTCCCCTAGTTCCTGACATAGGTGTTCTGCTAGCACCTTCTCTCCCTGTACCTGACACCGGCATGTGCAGGACAGTCCTACCAGTTTCCGTCTTACTGACTCTTGCTGAAGACCCTGGCTTGACCTGAGCTTGAATCTTTGCCACCCGCCCTGAGCAGACGCTTGAGACGGAACTAAGCAGTCATCAAAGTAAATGAACCACAGTTGAGGTCTTTGATAAAAAAAAAAAAAAAAAAATTGCAAATTATAGAAAACCAGAAAAAATGGAAAAAAAGAGAAGAAGACACACATGATGGATCACGTCACACACTTTATATCAAATACAAGAGATTGCTTTGATGTCATCGAAGTCTCATAATTACAGGACATACAGACTGAGAGCACATGAAACCCTCACAATCCTAACACTTCTTCCACACATAATTATCTTGTCATGTCACATTTCTAAAAGAGCCTTCTACATTCTCCATAATGCGTTCAGTTCCAAACCAAAATCCTGAAAGGGGTTGGCCACTTTACCTCATGTGTTCTGTAATGTGTGTGTAAGTGAGTAAGTAAGTAAGTACACTCGAGTATAAGCCGAGACCCCTAATTTTAACGCAAAAAACTGGACTCGAGTATAAGACGAGGGTGGGAAATGCATTGGTCAATGCCCGAGTATATAGCCAGCCCCTGTAGTATGTAGCCTGCCAGCACTCTGTAGTAAAAAGCCTGCCAGCACTCTGTAGTAAATAGCCTGCCTGCCCCCTGTAGTATATAGCATGCCAGCCCACTGTAGTATATAGCCTGCAAGTCCTCTGTAGTATATAGCCACCAGCCCCCAGTAGTATATAGCCAGCCAGTCCCCCCCAGCATATAGCCTGCCAGCCCCCTGTAGTATATAGTCACCAGCCCCCTGTAGTATATAGCCTGCCAGCCCCCTGTAGTATATAGCCTGCCAGCCCCCTGTAGTATATAGTCACCAGCCCCCTGTAGTATATATAAACCAAAAGCAATATGTAATACATAAATAAATACTGTAGAACATTAACAATAATATGTACCAGAAGAGCCAAAAGCCTCTTTGAATCCCTTGACAAAGACCTGCTGCAGTTGAAACGCGCGTCGGGGTTGCACGCCAGGTAATAGTCTGTCCTGTTATTGTCTCTCCAACTTTATTTTCGCCACTTTTTGGCATTTACTTATGTATCACTTATGATGTTATGTCTCTTGTCACGTTGGACGTACATCTGTTGGTAGCTATGGTACACTCCTCACCTTATTGCTTTTTGTAAGCATGTATACATATACTAGTGTCTATGATCTATTACCTCTTGCTATATTATATGGGCTTTTGTGACTTTATATTACTTATGTATTATGTATCTCGCCCTGTGATGCATTTATCTTTTATTTTTATATAGTTTTTATGTCTTTTCATATGTAATAAAGATCACTTTTCCATTACTCATTTTGTAGCCTTGTGTTTCTCTTCTTCTTTTGCTTCTTCTTTTGGTATTCCCTGTAGTATATAGTCATCAGCCCCTGTAGTATATAGCCAGCCCGTAAAAAAAACCCAAAAAACTCTGTACCCACCATTACGACAGCCCAAGCAGATCCTCTTCTACCTTCATGTACGCGGACCTGGCACTGGCCTGAATAAAGAAGAGGCGCTGTCGCAAACATAGAGATAGAAGAGGAGCTGCCCACGCCGTCGGAAAGGCGAGTATTCAGTTTATTTTTTTTCAGCACAAAAAAGTATACACGGTAATTTACCAATATACATCTAGTAATAGATCTGCTTCACTTCCTTGATGTAGAAAGTGAAACCTCCTGTCTTTTACCTCATCAGCCAGACATTCCTGGCCATTCCATTCCTGTTCATGACCGCAAGATGGAGGGTCATGTGATCTTTAACTGTCCATGAGCAATTGCCCAGCCAGGACCTTGATCTTATCATAGGGTCCTGGCAGGGTGATTGCTCATGGAAAGAGATCACATGACCCTCCATCTGCGGCCATTTTATAGAGAGGAGTGTCTGGCTGATGAGGAAGAAGACAGGGGGAGAGTAAGCCACCACCTGACCAGGGTAACAAAACCCCAGGACAGGGAGGGGCTAGGTCTCTTGAAACCCAGCTCTCTTACCAGAGAGAACTTAGAGCACATGCTCTTACCACAGGCCTCCTAGGCCTCAGCTCTCACTATAGAGCACATCCTGTCACAAAGAGAAACAGTGTGTAGCACACCATTAGTGTTGCACACAAAAGTGAAAACCAGGATAAAAGGTGGCGCTTCCATAAACGGACACAGCTCTATCCCAGCCTGCTTCTGCTACCAAGCTGACGAGCCAACCCCCTGAGGATCACTCTCCATGACCACTCCAGCAATCCGGAATCTCCAGTAATTCAGAATCTGTACCAGAATTGTTCAGGCCGTTGTCTGCCATTGTTCCAATAATGTTGCCTTTGTCTGTTCCCTGGATAAGGCTTTACCATCAAGGGCTTCCCCATCCATCACCCAGGGACATATATGACGGACACTCAGGGGGTGCCCCTGGGGGAACCAGTACATCAGACTCTCCCTCCATATTTCTTGCACACACCACCTGCTCTAGACCTGCCAGGCTGTAGGACAGCCCTCCCCATACCAAACACCATGACATCAGCGCGTCCTAGGCCAGCCAGCTACTCCGGTATTCTGGGCCCCGGCTGCCTCCAGGCCCAAAGAAAAGGCTAGGCCCCAGTGGAGGATGTTGCATATCTAGCCCCTTTAAAGAGATTTTTCCTATCGATGCAAAAAGGGGCTAAGTATCTAATCGCTCTGGGTTGGACTTCTAGGACCTCCACTGACCACTATGGTGTCCTTTAAGTGTTCTTAAAAGAGAACCTGTCAGCAGATTTTGACTACCATGCCTGCTGATAATGGGTTACAAGTCAGCCCCATATCACCTAAAATTAGCTGCCAGTGGGGCTCTGTATCTTAATTACAGCTTTTTTTCTGATATGTAAATTAGCTTCTCTGACTCATCTCTGGCATCTGTGACTTTCTCTCTATCAGGCTGGCGGTGAACCACGCCCCCTTATTGTGACTGACAGCTCTGTGTCTCTTCAAATCCCTGCTCTTATTCAGCTACAGACATAAAAAGCTCTATGTACAGATGGGAAATACTGTGTCAATTTTTTTACACGATGCCTTGTGCTACATTCATGACATGTGACCAGTGATATCATTGCTGGTCCTTTGGCCTTCTAATAGCAAATGTACACCATGTATGTGATTACATGAAATTACAGCAGCCTCCATAGAGGATGGAGAGGAGTAGAAGTCCATGGAGGCTGCTGTGGTCAGATACATACATGGGGTACAGTTTGCTATTATTAAGAGGCTAAAGGACCTGAGATGATGTCACTCTGGTCACATGACATGAACTGTCACCAGTAAGGAGGCATAACACATGGAAAGGAGTAGATGGGAGGGGCCTGCCGAACAGGACATGCCCCCTCTGATTCCAGGTAATATAAGCGAAACAATTTTTAACTAAAAGAAGGGGGTCAGTCTGTTATTAGAGCTCTATAGGAACCTGTCACTGGCTTTATTTGTGCAAATGTGGTGACAGGTTCCCTTTAATGTGTTTCATATGGATGTGTATAACTCTACCAGAGCTCCATTCACGCCTATAGGAGATACATCATTGACAATTCAAATGTCTAATAAACCTGGGTGACAACAAATTCCACAAAAAATATACCCTTACACAAAAAAAACACTTGTGAGTAGGCTTTAGTTAGTGGAGCTGGTGTAATTTCTCCCACATGGTTTGGGTCCAGGCCATGAGAATCCCTCTATATTTGCAGACAGGAAGCTATAGCAACGTGAAAGTATTTTATCACCATACAGCAGATTTTTGCAGCGCTGCCAAAGCAAAGTTTATATATTGACTCTCTTATGGGTTTCTGTGGGGCGCTGACATGGGCTGATGACATTCGTCTGCACAGAAATCAGAAAGAGAACCTGAAACTTTACACCTGAACTGGGATTTTGGTGAATTCTAATGTATAAACAGCATTCAGAATAAGCAGAATATACTGTATACGTTACCAAGTTACAACCTGGAAGGTATGGCACAGGTTTTATACTTATGGTTGTCGGAGGAGACAGTCAACAAGCCTGACGTTATGCTGATCCCAAATAGTTCAGCTATAGGCTTACAATTAGGAGACCACACTGGATTTTGTAGGCCCCCTAAATAATAATTAATAATAATTCCTTTATTTATATAGCGCACACAGATTACGCAGCGCTGCACAGAGTTTGCCAAATCGGTTCCTGTCCCCAATGGGGCTCACAATCTAATCAACCTACCAGTATGTTGTGGAGTGTGGGAGGAAACCAGAGGACACAGCAGAAACCCATGCAAAAACGTAGAGAACATACAAACTCTTTGCAGATGTTAACCCTGGGACCTATAATTCTGAATGTTATGTCCCCCCACAAAAGAAGGGGCTTCTCCCTTGAAGCCTATTCAATGGCCTGTTGACCAGATACCCTTGTTTTCTACCTATTTTACAAGGAAATCAGGAACAATGGGATAACATGAAGAGAGGATGTCTGGAACAACATCCCTGTCGAGTTCCTTCAAGAACTGTGTGCAAGTGTTTCTAGCTGCTAGTATTTATTACTTTTGCACAGTTGCTTTGTGCAGATTCTTGGAATTCTGTTAAAACCTAATTTAAAAATTTTTTTTTATTCTATATAGAATATTTTCAAGCCATTTGAAGTCATGTGTAAAAAGCAGCGCTTCACTATCCATTTGAAGTCAGCCATCGGTCTTCAAAAGAACTGTTTTTTTGTATTGGCGTAACTTGAAGTTGAAGGGCCCCAGTGCAAAGTCTGTGCCGGGCCCTAAGCTATAATGTATGGTTTATAGTAATAGTCTTCTCATATGGGAAAGTGACACCTTATAGGCCCCCTAAACCTCTTTGGCCCAGTGGCAACTGCACCCCCTAAAGTTACACCCCTGGTAATTCGTATTAATTTCTAAGGATATGTCTCCATTACTGACTGTTTTTAAAAAAAATATCACATTGAAAGTCAAGGTCACGGCTTTTGTCCATATAGAAGAACCATGTCTGAGGTTTCTGAGCAAGAGCTGGCCCTTCAGCATTGACATGACTAAAGCATACACACATGTCAACGCAAACAGAAAAGCTTTGTGCTTACAAGAAACATAAGACGCCTTAGAAAAACTCTACCTGTCAGACAGATTTCGAGATAAGTGGAACTGGAAAATACAGCCCCTCACACTCACCAGTGTTCACTTCAGAGAAAACAACTCCTGGAAGAGAAGCAAGTTCAGATGTAGCGGGAGGTAGAGCCCTCTACAAGGTCAACACTTGGAATAGCAAAAACATATAGCAATAAAAACATTGTATAAAGATATTTACGAGAAGTGGAAGCCTAGATAACGCAGTAACAACCGAGCTACCAACATGAGAGCGCCCATGTCAGATATTCTGGAAAGACACAAAACATGGGTTCACGTTACCCAACATGAACCTACATGCACATACAGCAACGCTCTCATTTCAATTGAGCGGAAAGGATTCAATGTAAAAGCAGGGAAGGTGTAAAAAGTCGACTGGATTCACGAGCAAATAGTGGTTGGGTCTGCTATGTCTGCAATTTATAGAAAGGTGGCAACTATCCAATCAAACTTAATTAACTTGTAATCAATCAACGGTGATTGGTTCTTCTTGCCTTTTGGTGTGGTAATCCCCCAAAATAAGAACAATGTCAGGGTGGCGTAGAAACCCTCCCATCCCTAGGTGGGTTGTAGAAAACCTTTTACCTTAACCGGACCAGGACCTAAGATGAGTTCTAACTTTTCAATAAGAGGTCAAAAAACCTTAGTTATGGTGTGTTCCAAAATAGTGTTCCAAATTGCATGTTAGATCCCATATATATCTATTAGAGAAAATTGTCTCTTTCTTCAATTATATGGCTACTCCTTCCCTTCCTAATGAACTGATATTCACCCTCTGCTGAACTCTAATATGCTAGCAAGAAGGACAGAAGCTCAACGTGCTAGAAGGACAGAAGCTCAACCAAGGAGTTGGGGGTGTGAGTTATTAAAGGAGCTCAATGGGGGACATTTATCATATGCAGACATTCCTGTGCCGGTGTATGACAAAGTCTCCGCCCCTCCAGCCCCCTTGGATATATCACAAGGCTCTGGTCTCTTGATGTATCTGGCGGCTGGGCTCTGCAAGTCCTACCTACTGTTAATTTTCACAGTTAATTAGCGACCATGCTGCTTAAATGGTCGCTAATTGTAGCTAACGCGTCCCAGTCCGGCCCACTCTGCTGCCCGCCATGGTCCCCCTTCATGCCCCAAAGTTGTAAAGCGGGAAATACTCCCAAGTGCTGGTGGTTTGCTAGCAAATGCTATTTTTTTAGGGTTTTGTAAGTCCCCCAATGAGTGCAACTAGCCTTCTCTACCATAACTTATGGAGAACTGATAATTAGAGACACAGCCAGCAAAAGCAAACACTACCAATTCAAGCTAAATACCAAGATATTTTACCATTTCTTAATGATTTATGCAAATTTTAATACAATTACTGATACTGTTTTTTGGTAACTGGCTTCTGGCAGAGATTCTGGGGAGTGACATGTCAAATGAACATTGGGGGACCATATAGTGAATGGGTAGCTTGGACTGCCGAAACTGGACCCAATATTAAAAGATCTCTCCTAGGGTCACATAATGGTGGTATTGAAGAAAAGACCCCCTCCCTGACATCCATATTCCCTAATATGTCTTCCCTAAAGTATTTTGCTTCTTATATAGATTCTAAAATTCACTGCTGCCAAAAGTACAGCAGGCAGAGGGAGCTGAGAACAAGTGAGGGAACAGGGGGAAAGTGAGATAGTGTAACAGCCTGTGAAGCTACAACATGGAGGAGATCTGGTAATGCCCCCAAAGCCCTTCAGGCTCATTAGCATAATTGTAAAATGGAGATTTTAGAAGGAAGGAGGCCATGGATAACAAATATAAGAAGATTAGCACAGTCACAGTGCCTGGATCTATGAGTAAGTGTCCCTGGGTTATCATGATGGATTTTGATGGTAGATTCCCTTTAAATATCTGTCATCAGTTGTACATCTACTAAATACAGGTGCGTTGAAAGCACACAAACCAAACAGGCAGAAAGACTGACACCCGGGATAATAGGGAAGGATCTCAGGAGAGTAATTAGCTCTAAATTATATGTCATTTCCTCAGGTGAGCTCCAAGCAGCATCATACGCAGAGAAAAGCGTCTTCGAGGAAAAGCTCTTTCTGTAAGAATGTAACATATCAACACTAAAGAAATTATTTGACTGTAAGAATTTCTGTTTCATCCATGTTTTATCATTTAAACCAAACCTGTGTAACTAATACTATAACCTCCCTATCCTTCTGGTGGTCGGACTCCTCCCGTGGTGACACAGCGTTCTATGTCAATCACATGTTTCCTCCGGTATTACCGCTCCCATAAGAATTGTTATCCTGGAATGGAAATTCTCTCTGCTTATGTAATAATATATCACAGCTTAGATTTCAGGAACACAGCTATATTATAGACCTAGGCTGTAAGTCTGTAGACTGCCAGCCATACAATTCTTATATGTTATTTTTTATGGTTACATCTTCATCCCAAATGAATGAGGACATGAAATTGTGAAGTACAGTATTGTAGAATTATATTGGTGGTGGAATATAGTAATTCATGGAGGCACAATATGGTAGCACATGATATTCAGTATTCACCATGCAAAGCTTCAGGCAGGGTTGAAGGAAATCTACCATCAAAATCCATTATGATAAACCAGGGTCACTTCCTCATAGATCCAGGCACCGTGACTGTGGTAATCTTCTTATATTTGTTATCCATGGCCCCCTTCCTTCTAAAATCAACTTTTAAAATTATGCTAATGAGCCTGAGGGGCTGCCCTAGCCCCTCTGTGATCTGGCTTTACAGACTCTGAGAAGTGCTCACTGTATAAATGCAGATGGAGCAGGGGGAGGGTGAATGAAATAATCTGTGAAGCCAGATCACAGATTAGGCTATGGTAGCTCCTCAGGTTTATTAGCATAATTGTAAAAGTTGATTTTAGAAGGAAGGAGGCCATGGATAACAAATATAAGAAGATTACCACAGTCACGGTCTAGAGTTTGAGCAATGCTGTAATATTCAACCAGCAGTCAGAGCAGAGGTGCGGGGGCTGTGGAACAGCTTAATGCAGAGAGCAAAGAGGACAGCAGTGTGAGGATTGTGCCTGAAATATAAATGCACTTTTCACAGTACTGCTGTTACTAACACCACACACAAAGGCCTGTTTATATAGATCTCTATGGCCAAAACCTCACACTTTCTGCAGATTTGTATGGTCAAAACCCCTAGTAGATTACTTTTCAATACACAAAAAGGTTTGTTGCCAATTCTTAGCACCAAGATGGATTCTCTCGCTCCCTTTACCACCCCTGTGGAAAATGTCTATGTAATGTGAGTCCTCAATAGCATGAATATACATTAGATCAGCAGACAAGCAACAACATACATTGGCACATTCATCACATAAGATATAAACTGCTACATTGTAATAATCATGAAAACGCATAATAGAACACAAATTCTGGGACAGTAAAGAATCAATAGCTACAAAGATGAAAAGATTGGAATTTTTATCATAATTGGGTTTGATTTTGTAAATAATTTTCATCATTTTATGTAGCAATGAAAACAATTATTGCGTATCATTGGCAGCCGTTCGCCTGGTCCTGACAGATAGCATCCCAATCAGATCTACATAAGATTAATGTATATCCCTATAAAACCACTATAAACTATTTCCTAGTAACGAATGTTGTAACATAAATTTCTGTGTAGCAGGCAGTCCTAAAGGACTGTATGGAGACCAGAGCAATTTCTCAGGTGCCCTAAAGTAAAATCTGTCATTTTGGGCTGAGCTGCAGGCTGTGTGATACAGAGCAGGAGGAGAAAATTGTATAGAGTCCTATCTGAAGACTGGGGGAGATTTATAATAGGTGTATGAGGTACAACTGTGCTAGTTGCCCATGGAAACCAATCAGAGATCAGCTTTCATTTTATAAACAGCTGTGGGAAAATGAAAGCTAAGCTCGGATTGGTTGCCATGGGAAACTAGAACAGCTCTGCTCTTAAACACTCCTGATAAATCTCCCCCAGCGTCTTAAAGGAAATCTGCCACCAGGATCACGGTTTGTAAACCAAGCATACTTACATACTGGTGTGTGCCCTCTCTGGCAGGATCCACTCTTCATTTAGCTTCTTATGCTCTTGTTATTAAAAAAATAGTCTTATGCAAATGAGCCCAAGGGGCTCCGGACTCCATAGCTGTTAATATAGCCTGAAGCCCCTTAGGCTCATTTGCTTGATTTTTAAATCCTTTATTTGTTAAAACCAGGGCAAAAAAAGCTAAAAAAAAGCAGATCCTGCCACAGGGGGCACACACCAGTATGTCAGTGTGACTGGCTTACAATCCTTCATCCTGGTGGTATATTTCCTTTAAAGGAAATTAACCATTAAAATAAAAATTAAAAAACACCTACAAATGCTCACCTCCACTCCTCTTAATCTTGATCCGGGAGCTGTCTGTCGCTAGTCTTAACACAACGGGATCACCCAGAAAAGTAATTTATAATAAGCAGCACAAAGCATGAGGACAGGATGTCCGGCACTCCGGGCTGCTAATTATACGCGTCCCCACAGGTGGTTTCTTTTCTAAGTGATCCTGGGAAGACCACTGAAGGGATTAAGATGAAGAGGAATTCTAGTGAGTATTTGTAGGTGTTTTTTTTATATTTTTAAATGGTTAATTTCCTTTAAACAGAAGAAAAGCTGAAGAGCTGCGCAGATTGTACACAATGGGGCTTATTTACTATTTTTATTTTTTACTATTATTATTTCCGTCGCGTTTTTCCGACTTTTCGGCGATCGCGCCGCCGGGACAGGGATTTAAAAGGGGATTGTGTCGCACATGATCGGATTGTGTCGCAGGCGCGGTATATACTAGGCGCGGTATATAACATTTAAATTTGAGTCACATAATATGCACTTACATACACCAGGAGGAAGAAGGTGAACTCCGGCGGACCTGATCGGGGAAGCGACACATGCAGGATATCGGGTACACGCTCATAGTGAATCGCGGCAGCTGTGCATTGTAGTCGGGGATCGCACAGGGATGGGTAAGTAAATCTGCCCCATTGGCTCAGATATATCATTGTGTCTTCGACACTTCTTTGTCTAAGTTTGCACTAGAAAAAGTGTCTTTGGATCTGGCACATGTATTTATGAAGTGTTTGCTCCACTTTTGTGTCGCGTTTTGCGTTTTAATACCCAGTGGTTTCCCAAGCCTAAAAGGAGGATGGAATTTGGTTAGTACAAGAGTTAACAAGTTCTACATATGTATATATGAAACTGTTTATCTCTTCTTGTTATTCTTTATGGTCCATGTAACAAGCTCCATGGCGTACATTGCTCTATGAAGGTCTGTTACATGCATTCTAATGGGGACAACCCCCGTAGCCCAGCATGGGAAGCAGCATGTAATATATATAATCACCAAGGCATGTGGAAGTATTGTATGGGAGATGAGCACCACTGCACAGCTAAAATTTACACAATTTCTCAATTGTCCAATGTGATATCCGCGTCCTATTTGGACGGCTCAGAGCAGGTTCATGTATATACTGTCCACACCATAGCAATCATAGCGCTCACAATTACAATGTCATATCTTAACAGTTACTTTACAAATTCAGCTCTACATTTTTATATATAATATCTCACTTGACTTTTTCTCCCACCATAAAGTTACAGGGAAGTTATCAGATGCCTGGACATTTTCGGGTAGGAGCCAAGAACAGAGTGCACCCATCAGCATAAACATGGGCTTAACCTGACCCAGCGTCAGTCACTGCTCTGCTTATACACATGATACCGGTCCCAGGAGACGCCAGGACATGTTACATAGTTACACAGGGACTCCTGGCTGTACACAATCTCTACATAACACTGGAGACTGAGATCCTACACAAAGTAAAACATCTGTATTTATAATTTATACTAATAGTCAAACCACATATAAAACCAGGGGAAAGAGATGTAACAGCTACTGTTTTTCTCTGTACACATTCGTAAAAGGAAAGCTATCTATCATTAAGTATGACAGCCAACTGTTCAGCACCTCCTGCTCTATAACATACTGCCTTAGTGTATGTGCAATATGCTCAGCTTCTCCTGCTCTATAACATGCTGCTTGCAGTTAGAAACTACATATAATCTACTCAGCCCCTCCTGCTCTATAACATACTACCTGCAGATTGTACATAGTGCCCTATCTGTTCAGCTCCTCCTGCTCTATGACGTACTGCCTGCAGGTAGGACACTATGTACTGCTCAGTTCATCTTGCTCTATAACATGTTGTCTTCAGATAGAACACTATGTAGGGCTCAGTTCATCTTGCTCTATAACAGTGATGGCTAACCTGTGGCACTCAGAGCCCTTTCTGTGGGCACTCAGGCCATCACCAGAGATGACTCCAGGTATCTTCCTGCAGTCCCAGACAGCCCAGGACTTGCTGTGCACAGAGCTATTTTAAAGTGACAGCTCTACCTGGGACTATTTTCTGCTTTATTGGTGTCCTCAGGTGCTGGTATCAATGAAAACTGTGGCAGAGAAGAGTATAAATCACACATTAAATTTCTGTGTTGGCACTTTGCGATAAATAAGCGGGTCTATGTTGTAGTTTGGGCACTCGGTCTCTAAAAGGTTTGCCATCGCTGCTCTATAACATGATGTCTTCAGATAGGACACTATATAGGGCTCAGTTCTTCCTGCTCTATAACATACTGCCTGCAGATAGGACACCATGTGCTGCTCAGTTCATCTTGCTCTATAACATGATGTCTTCAGATTGAACCCTACATAGTGTCCTGTTCTCCTTGCTCTATAACATACTGCCTGCATAATAAACTTAATTTTCATAGTGACAGGTTCCTATTAAATACTGCAAAAAAAGTATTCTACAGTATTTTCCTCTAAAGCAAAAATAACAATTTGTATCATCCTCTTTCATGAAGTTGTCTTATCCCCTACTCAGCCATTTATCACTTATGGCCCCTACTGAATCTAACATTACAGTTCTCACAATACTCCACAATTTCTTACCCAACTGCTTATGATATAGTCACATCTGCAGATTTTGTCACTTATTTTATGCAATTTTTGGAGATGATACGGATCATAAAAAGACATAAAGATTGAATCACAGATAAGACTTTAAAATCTTCTGTAGCAAAAAAAATCGGAATATACCACAATAAAGACAACCTTATCATAGGCATTGGCTGCACTCAGCTGGGCTGGGAGATGCCGCCTGTCCATGTATTACTGTCCATATATTTACTACTACATTTCCTCTGTGGTCACTGCAGGAAATGTATATGAGTGCACAGATTGCACGCTGTGACACCTAACTACATAGGGCTCAGCATGGACCGATGTGACAACCACTGTAAATACAGGCGACTTTCAATTTACTTTATTTCCTATTTATACCATTTTTTGTACAACATTGATGGAAATATAATTTATTGCATTTTTTCCCCCTCTGGAAAGAAAAAAATAGCAAAGAATGCTGCAATATTTAGCTCAAAAAGCAAATGTGAACAAAATAAGTCTAATAAATTGCACAGATATCATCCCAATACAAATCAATTAAATGAGTTAATCGCTTCAATCAAATTTTATAATATTAAAAATAATATAATTTTATGCATTTTCAAAAAAAAGGGAAATGTGTATAAATACAAACAGATAACTCTGAATAATATCAGCAAAATCAGCAGTTTTGTATTCTATTAATATTATTATTAGTATTATTAGTACTGATTGGACACATGACCACCAATAAAACTGCCCCTGATATATGTGTATACATATCACATGGACATGCGGATGTTGTGTACTACACCAAGTATCTGTTTGGTGCTATGTATAACATATATAACAAGTAACAGATACAAATACAATGGTTTTATAAACAAGTCGATACATTGTAACAAGTCACATCAGGAAAAGTTTCTGATGACTTGGAGACATTGGGCACTGATGCCTGAATGCCCATTGCATTTACAACCTCTCCTGGTGCCATCAGAAAAGTTTTGCAGGATGAAGCTCTGGTTGTAGAGTTTGTACCAGGCTGCAGCGTGACACAGTGCATACCCCATACCCTATACACACACTGCATAGAAGAAAAGCATGCTCCACAGAGGGGTCAGTGCATGACCCCTGTACCAAGATGTGCCTATGCCAACCCTCCCAGACCCCATCATGCCCCTGAGCCAACATACCATGTACACAGCAGGGTTGCCGGGGCTGACTTATTGGTTGCAATAGAAATCAGTCCATTTGCAGGGCAGCTCTGTGCAGATCAACAAGCTCCTCTCTCTCCCCCTGGTGTCAGCTGTCAGATGGGACCTCTCCCTGCAGCTGGGGCTCCTCTCAGGCTGGGGCTGGCAATGGCAGGGATCAGATCCAGGTCACTGTAGTCCTGTGGGTGCCGGGTGAGGGTGCAGGGATCAGATCCTTGTAGCCAGGGCTGGCTACTGCCCTGTACTAGTGGGGAAGCTGCAGGAGCCTGGTGCGTGTCACTTCTATGGGAACTTCCAGGCTCCCTCTAGAGGAAACTATTGGGTACTACACCCTGCAGCCTGTAAAATAACAACAGTGGGTTTATGAGCAGGAGATGACTTTGTACTTTTAGTTTTCTCTTTAGAAAACTTAGTTATATAGGCACAAAGCAGTATTCTTTTTTTTTTTACCGATTGATACAAATAATATATAATAAAATAATATATGTTCTATATATGTATAGGTTCTGAATGTATAGTATAAGAAGAAGAAGAAGAATGAGAATAATAATATGCTTTATTTTTATAGCCCCATCATATTCTATAGCGCTTTATAAATCATGGGCGACATAATAAAATAAGACATTACAGAGTAAAAATAAAATGCACAGGATGAATAAAATAATAATAATTCTTTTTTTATATATCGTCCACAGATTACGCAGCGCTGCACAAAGCATAGGATGAGATGTTTTAATGTATTAATTGAGACCAGTGCATAGTAGACCTATATTTAGCGCTGTCCTGAGAACCAGCTAAGGCTTCACCTGAGGTCTCCACATCTCCGCTTCTGAACTTACCAGTCCTGATGAAGGGAATGGTATGTTCCTGAAAGGCGTGGTCCACTTCAACAATACAATAAACAAGGACAAATTTTCTACTAAAATTGAGCAGCGCTTCTTTCTTTACCTGGAATTTCCATAATACGTTTCTGCGGAGTAGAAGTAGACAGTCTTCTGCTGCGCCAGATTTATCATTGTGTCTGATGCTGGATGATTAATCTGGTGCAGTATAATGGGTTTTTTCACATTGGCTTTGATGTTGGCATTCAGCTTCAGTTGCGGATCTGTTGTGTTGTGTCTCCGTTTTTCTTCCGTTTTGTCTCTGTGTTTGCAAAAAAAAAACCTGAAAGTGTAACATTGCTTTGAGAATGATCATCAGTGAAAAAAACGGATGTTTCATCCGTTTTTTTGGGGACCCATAGCCTTCTATTGCCTTCCCTGATCCACATCAGTGAAAAAAAATAGGATATGTTTCATCGTTTATTCCACAGACAAAGGATCAGTGAAAATACAAGCAAATGTGAAAACGCCCATAGAAATCAATGGCTTTTGTGAGGCATCCGTGGAAATCACTGAACCATGGATGTGGAAAAACAACGCCAATATGAAAGAGCCCTAAGACTGGTGAGTTGTACTTCTCACCTCCTATAAGTCTGGTCTAGTTTGCTGCATCAAAATATTGAATTTTCTGGCGTTCACACAATTTTTTTCTGGTCCTCCACCCTAATAATAGAGGACGCGGCCCTTTTAGGAGTAAAAAAAATGCCTAAAAATGGTTGCAAATTACTCAAGTTTTCTGGTGTAGACAGATTGATACATCTCCCCCATAGCTGGTTGAAACAATAAGATTGGGGGACTTTTGTGCAAGAACTTACAGTCTATGAGGATGAAGGGGAGACACAAGAGCTTACAGTCTATGAGGATGAAGGGGAGACACAAGAGCTTACAGTCTATGACAATGAGGGGTGACACAAGAGCTTACAGTCTATGAGGATGAGGGGTGACACAAGAGCTTACAGTCTATGAGGATGAGGGGGTGACAGAAGAGCTTACAGTCTATGAGGATGAGGGTTGACGCGAGAGCTTACAGTCTATGAGGGTGAGGGGGTGACACAAGAGCTTACAGTCTATGAGGATGAGGGGGTGACACAAGATCTTACAGTCTATGAGGATGAGGGTGACAGCAAGAGCTCATCTCTGAGGAATGAGGGGTGACACAAGAGCTACTCTATGAGGCTGAGGGTGACAAAGAGCTTACAGTCTATGAGGATGATTGACACAGAGCTTACAGTCTATGAGATGAGGGGTGACCACAAGACTTACAGTCTATGAGGATGAGGGGTGACACAGAGCTTACAGTCTATGAGGATGAGGGGGTGCACACAAGAAGCTTACAGTCTAGAGGATAGGGGGTGACAGAGCTTAACAGTCTATGAGGATGATGGTTGACACAAGAGCTACAGTTCTATGAGGATGAGGGGGTGACCAAGATCTTCAGTCTAGGATGAGGGGTGCCAGAGCTTACAGTCTAGTAGAAGGTGTGGGGTGACACAAGAGCTACAGTCTATGAGGATGAGGGGGTGACACAAGTAGCTTACATGTCTATGAGGATGAGGGAGGTGACACAGAGCTTACAGTCTATGAGGATGAGGGGTGACACAGACTACAGTCTATGAGGATGAGGGGGGGACCAAGAGCTTAGATCATGAGGATGAGGGGTTGACACAGAGCTTACAGTTCTATGAGGTGAGGGGTGACACAAGAGCTTACAGTCTTGGGATGAGGGGGTGACACAAGACTTACAGTCTATGAGGAGGAGGGGTGACACAAAGCTACAGTCTATGGTGTATGAGGTGGTGACACAAAGCTTACAGTCTATGAGATGAAGGGGTGACACAAGAGCTTACAGTCTATGAGGATGAAGAGGTGACACAAGAGCTTACAGTCTATGTGGATGAGGGGGGGGACACAAGAGCTTACAGTCTATGAGGAGGAGGGGGTGACACAAGAGCTTACAGTCTATGAGGATGAGGGGGTGACACAGGAGCTTACAGTCTATGAGGATGAGGGATGACACAAGAGCTTACAGTCTATGAGGATGAGGGGGGGACACAGGAGCTTACAGTCTATGAGGATGAGGGATGACACGAGTTATAACTACTATAATACTGCCCCCTCCTGGTAGCTGTAATGTATTGGTGCCCCATTGTTGCTGTGGTTGGGAGGAGATACTATGTAGCTGTTGTACATTAGCTGGGTGGGAGCTTGCTCGCCTTGGTCCATGTAGTACTGGCCCAGATTCTTTACGTACTACTTTGCCTCTGTGGTCCACTGCCGGCACTGTAGGAGCCCGGCCCGGTCTCTGCTGGCCCCTGCTTGCCCGCTGTGCCCCCTCCCCTCCCATCGGGGCTCCCGCCTGGACGTACTTGGCCACCCCCTGTCCCTGCCCCGGCGCCTTTCCCTTTCCTTTGTTCCTATTTCTACCCTTTTGTCCCCCCTTGCTGGCACTCCTTTTTCTTGCCTTTTTTTCCCCCTCTGGTCCTCTCCCCCTGCCCCCAGACGCTGCCCTCTTTCGTCCCCACGCCCCTGTTGCCCACACATCCGTCTCTCCCTTGCCCCGCTTCTCCCCCCCCTCCACGCTCAATCGAATGAGTTGCAAGTCTCTCCTTCTAGCTCCTGTGCCCACTTTTATTCCTCTCGAACCTCACTATCATTTTCTATATGCCTGTTTCCCCAGGCAGGAAAGACTGTGGTATATCACCAACACACGATCAACTCTGAAATAATGTCAGCAAAATCGCAGTTTTGTATTCTATTAATATTATATTAGATATTTTAGTACGTGATTGGACACATGCCACCAATAAACTGCCCCTGATATATGTTATACATATCACATGGACCATGGCGGATGTGGTGTACTACACAAAGTCTCTGTTTGTGTCTATGTTACACATATATAAAAGTGGAACAGATAGAACACATAGTGCACATCAGGTGTGGTATTAAACAAGCGATACTATTGTAAAAGTACATCGGAAAAAGTTTTGATGACTGGGACATGGGCACTGATGCCTGATTGCCCATTGCATTTACAACCTCTCCTGGTGCATCAGAAAGTTTTGCAGGATGAAGCTCTGGTTGTAGAGTTTGTACCAGGCTGCAGCGTGAACAGGCCTTACCCCATACCCTATCACACCCTGCCATAGAAGAAAAGCATGCTCCACAGAGGGTCAGTGCATGACCTGTAACAAGATGTGCCCTGCCAAACCTCCCAAGACCCCATCATGCCCCTGAGCCAACATACCATGTACACAGCCGGGTTGCCGTGGGGCTGACTTATTGGTGTGCAGATGAAACTCAGACCCTATTGCAGGTGCGTCTCGTGCAGACAAACAAGCTCTCTCTCTCTACCCTGTGTCAGCTGTCATGGGAATCCCTGCACTTGAGGCTCCTATCTCAGGCTGGGGCTGGCAATGGCAGGGAGGGATCAGATCCAGGTCACGTAGTGGTGTTGTGGGTGCCGGTGGGTGAGGGGGGCAGGGATCAGATCCTTGTAGCCAGGGCTGGCACTGCTCCGTACGATGGGGAAGCTGCAGGAGCCTGGTTGCGTGTCAACTTGTATGGGAACTTCCAGGCTCCCTTCAGAGGAAATATTGGGGTACTACACCTGCACCTGAAATAACAAACAAAGTGGGTTTATGAGAGGAGGATGACTTTGTACTTTTAGTTTTCTCTTTAGAAAACTTGTTATATAGGCACAAAGCGATATCTTTTTTTTGACCGATTGATACAACATAATATATAATAAAATAATATATGTTCTAATATCGTATAGGGTATGAATGTATAGTATAAGAAGAAGAATAAGAAGAAGAATGAGAATATTATATGCTTTATTTTTATAAGCCCATCATATTCTATAGCGCTTATAATCATGGGCGACATATATAAAATAAGACATTACAGGTAAAAAAAAATGCACAGGATGATAAAATATAATAATTCTTTATTTTATTATGTGCACAGATTACGCAGCGCTGCACAAAGCATAGGGTGAGATTGTTTTAATGGATTAATTGAGACCAGTGCATAGTAGACCTATATTAGCGCTGTCCTGAGAACAGCTAAGGCTTTACCTGAGGTTCCACATCTCGATTCTGAACTTACCAGTCCTGATGAAGGGAATGGTATGTTTGAAAGGCGTGGTCCACTTCAACAATACAATAAACCAGACAAATTTTCTACTAAAATTGAGCAGCGTTTCTTTTTTACCTGGATTCCATAATACGTTTCTGCGGGTAGAAGTAGACAGTTTGCTGCGCACGAATTTATCATTGTGTCTGATGCTGGTGGATGATTAATTGGTGCAGTATAATGGGTTTTCACATTGGCTTTGATGTTGGCATTCAGCTCAGTTGCGGATCTGTTGTGTTGTGTCTCCGTTTTTCTTCGTTTGTCTCTGTGTTTGCAAAAAAAAAACCTGAAAGTGTAACATGCTTTGAGATGATCTCATGATAGTAAAAAAACACAAAAAAGAATATAGTGAAATCAAAAAAAAAAAGAAATAAAGTCATAAAAAAATATTGAAAAAAACATAAAAAAGAATAAAAAAAAAAATGGATGTCATCCGTTTTTTGGGGGAACCATAGCCTCTATTGCCTCCCTGTCCACATCAGTGAAAAAAATAGGATATGTTTGTCAGGGTCATTCCAAGACAAAGGATCAGTGTGAAAATACAGCAAATGTGAAAACGCCCATAGAAATCAATGGGCTTTTGTGAGGCATCCGTGGGAATCACTGAACAGGATGTGGAAAAACAACGCCATATGAAAGGCCTAAGACTGGTGAGTGATTCCACCTCTATAAGGTCGTCTGTGTGCTGTAAAAATATTGAATTTTTGTGCGTTCACACAATTTTTTTTCGGTCCTCCCACCTAATAATAGAGGACGCGGCCCTTTTAGGAGTAAAAAAAAATGCCTAAAAATGGTTGCAAATTACTCAAGTTTTCTGGTGTAGACAGATTGATACATCTCCCCATACTGGTTGAAACAATAAGATGGGGGACTTTTGTGCAAGAACTACAGTCTATGAGATGAGAGGGGGAGACACAAGAGGCTACAGTCTATGAGGATGAAGGGAGGAGCACAAGAGCTTACAGTCTATGACAATGAGGGGTGACACAAGAGCTTACAGTCTATGAGGATGAGGGGTGACACAAGAGCTACAGTCTATGAGGTGAGGGGGTGACAGAGAGCTTACAGTTAGAGTGGGGGTGACGCGAGAGCTTACAGTCTAGAGGTGTAGGGGGTCAGACAAAGAGCCTACAGGTATGAGGATGAGGGGTGAGCACACGATTTACTTACCAGTCTATGGGATGAGGGGTAGGTTGCACAAAGAGCGTACAGTCTATGAGGTGAGGAGGGGGTAGGTGTGACACAAAGCTTACAGTCTATGAGGATGAGGGGTGAAGACGAGCTACAGTCCTGAGGATGAGGGTGACACAAGAGCTTACAGTTATGAGGATGGGTGAAAGAGACTACGTCTAGAGGATGAGGGGGTGGGGGGGGTGGGGGGGTTTGACACAAAAGCACTTACAGTCTATGAGGATGGGGGGGTGACACAAGAGCTACAGTCTATGAGGATGAGGGGAGGTTGACACAAGAGCTACAGTCTATGAGGATGAGGGGTGACACAAGCTTACGTCCTAAGAGGGTGAATAAGGAGCTACAGTCTATGGGATGAGGGGGTGACACAGAGCTACAGTCTATGAGGATGAGGGGTGACAGAAGAGCTTACAGTCTATGAGGCTGAGGGTTGACAAAAGAGCTTACAGTCTATGAGGATGGGGGGGGTGACACAAGATCTTACAGTCTATGAGGATGAGGGGGGTGACACAAGAGCTTCAGTCTATGAGGATGAGGGGTGGGGTGACACAGAGCTTACAAGTCTATGAGGATGAGGGGGTGACGAGACGGAGCTTACAGTCTAGTGAGATGAGGGTGAACAAGAGTTACAGTCTATGAGGAGAGGGGGTGACCCAAGACTTACAGTCTATGAGGATGAGGGGTGACACACGAGCTTACAGTCTATGGAGGTGTGGGGGTGACACAAGAGCTTACAGTCTATGAGGATGAGGGGTGACTAACAAGAGTACTAGTCTCTGAGGATGAGGAGGGGTGACACAAGAGCTTACAGTCTATGGGATGAGGGGGGGGGTGACACAGAGGCTTACAGTCTATGGGGATGAGGGGGTGACAGAAGCTTACAGTCTATGAGGATGAGGGTTGACACGAGAGCTACAGTCTATGAGGGATGAGGGGGTGGTTGACACAAGAGCTTACAGATATGAGGATGAGGGGTGACACCAGATCTTACAGTCTATGAGATGAGGGGGTACACAAGAGCTTACAGTCTATGAGGATGAGGGGGTGACACAAGAGCTTACAGTCTATGAGGATGAGGGGTGACACACGAGCTTACAGTCTAGGAGGAGAGGAGTTGAGACAAGAGCTTACAGTCTATTGGGATGAGGGGGGGACACAGGCGCTACAGTTCTATGAGGATGAGGGGGGGGTTGACACAGAGCTTACATTCTATGAGGATGAGAGGGGTGACACAAGAGTACTACGTCTATGAGGATGGAGTGGGTGACACAAGAGCTTACATTCTATGAGGATGAGAGGGTGACACCAGAGCTTACATTCTATAGAGGATGAGAGGGTGACACAAGAGCTTACAGTCTATGAGGATGAGGGGGGACACAAGAGCTTACAGTCTATGAGGATGAAGGGGGGGGGGGCACAAGAGCATACAGTCTATGAGGATGAGGAGTGACACAAGAGCTTACAGTCTATGAGGATGAGGGGGTGACACAAGAGCTTACAGTCTATGAGGATGAGGGGGGACACAAGAGCTACAGGTCTATGAGGATGAGGGGGTGACACAAGAGCTTACAGTCTGTGAGGATGAGGGGGGACACAAGAGGTATGAGAGCTTTTATAATGGTCCAGTCATTCTTAAATAATAATTTAATAAATAAAAATGCTGCTGGAGCCCATCATCAGCCGCCATCTTATATACAAAGTCCAAGGTCAGTGGGACTGCAGAGAAGCCTGGAGCTTGGTATCTGGTGCTTACCAAATCACAGACAGGAAGAGGACACAGGATGGGTCACTAAAGAGAGAGTTAAAGTTGCATGCAGTTAGGGAATGTGATAGAGATTGGTTTTAAGAGCACATGGGTATTAGTCTAATAATCCAGGGAAGGCCATTCCAGGGAATTGCTTGGGAGAAGTCCTGGAGATGAGTCTGGGCGGTTCAAATTAAGGAAGAGAAGAATCTCAGATCACTAGCGGATCAGAGAGCCAGGTTGAGTAATAAACTGAAATGAGAGAGGAGATGTAGGACAGTGCAGCATTGTGCAGAGCTTTGTGTATGAGGGTGATTATTTTAAAATGTATTTGGAAAAAGACGGGCAACCAGTGCAGTGACCGCCACATACTGGAGGCATCCATGTCCATTTGGTCTAAAAAAAATTAGAAATAGAGTATGCTGTGTTTAGGTGATATAATATTTTTGCTTGTATGGTGAATATTTTTTTCAATGGTATCTGCAAACAAACTTGGGGACACATTTATCAGGGCTTGGATATTTAAAATTTGGCATACAAGCCCTGATATATGTGAGTCAAGGGGGACACACTTACATTCTGCGGTCATGCTTGACCACGGTGCGTAAAGGGGGTAAACACCCGGGATCTGAGTTTTTCCAAACCTGGACTGTGATGACACAGCCTAGCCCGGCACCAGCAGGACCCGATGTCCAAAAATCTTCTTTTGATGCGCGTGTCAGAAGAAAATACCCTTGATGGCTGCCATAAAAACCTTATAGTTGCCCACGGAAACCAATCAGAGCTCAGCCTTGATTTTATAAACAGCTGTGGGAAAATGAAAGCTGAGCTCTGATTGGTTGCAATGGGCAAGTAGAACAGTTGTGCTCTCAGACTCTTCTGATAAATCTCCCCCAGTGATTCTATCCTATGGTTGCCTCTAGGTCTTATTTTCAGGGGAGGCCTTATATTTCTAAGCCTGAAAATATTGCACTAAGTCTAATTTTCAGGAGGTTTCTTATTTTCAGGGAAACAGGGTCGCTTCTCTCAATGATATGTTCTTATCCATTATGATCCACACCTGCTTTTGGCTTCAAAACCTGCATCTGAAAAACTGAACGTGTGAACGCACTCTTAGCAGGTGTTGGGCTTGTGTTGACACCTTCCTGCATCACATAATCATACACTACAAAATGAATGTATAGTATATTAGCAATGAGAATAGTGAGTGTAATATTAATAGTGAGTATTCATGTTTCCCTTTTAACCGTATAGGCAGATTAATCAAATGTATTCAATTATATATTGGCCCTAGTTTATCCTGTAACAAAAGCCAAACAAATACAGATTTATGAACAGAAAACACAAAGGGGCAGATTCATCAAGCTTTCTGAAAGACAGAATATTTCTACTTACCCATGGCAACCAATCACAGCTCTCCTTTAAAATATTCATGAGCACTGGTAAAATTAAAGCTGAGCTGTGAAACTCAGAAATATTCTGACTTTCAAACAGCTAGATAAATCTGCCCCAAAGAGGAGCAGAAATGAATGGAATAAAAAATAAAAAAATTCAAACAAACTTATGAACCCTGCAATTTTATTTCGTATATTGGGGCAGATTTATTTACCCGGCCCATTCGCGATCCAGCAGCACGTTCTCTGTGGTGGATTCGGGTCTTCCGGCGATTCACTAAGGCAGTTCCTCCGACGTCCACCAGGTGTCGCTGCTGAGCTGAAGAGCATCGGAACGCACTGGATTTCACTGAGCCATCCTGGGTGAAGGTAAGCGCGTGTCCCGCGACACTTTTTTTAAAAAATGCGGCGGTTTCTCCGAATCCGTCGGGTTATCGTTCGGCCACGCGCCCCGATTTCCGTCGCGTGCATGCCAGTGCCGATGCACCACAATCCGCTCGCATGCGCCAAAAACCCGGGGCAATACAGGGAAAATCGGCGCAAATCGGAAATATTCCGGTAACTCGTCGGGAAAGCGCGAATCGGGCCCTTAGTAAATGACCCCCATTGTTTACTATGCAAGTCTGAATGAGGCATTTGCAAAAACAGGAAAGAGATAAAAAATTACCTAGAAAGAGTCAGATGTCTTAAACACATCGGTCCCCTGTGTAGAATCAGCAGCTGCTTAAAATTATGTGTAATTAACCTAACAAATAGAGGCTAGAGCGAAGCACCTGACAAGGGCTAGTAAGTGTTGTCATGGGGCCGGGATACAGCGCTCCTCAGCAGTAGGGACATCATGTAGTACAGAGCCGCAGGGATACTCTGCTGCTATAGGAGAATGTCACTGTATAATCCTGCATCTGAAGACATAAATCCAATTTTTTTTCTGATATATCCAGGATGAAAAACCTATGTATACCTATGTGTGGTATGTATAATTTGGGGTGCCACTAAATATTATCACATCTTTCTGGGAGAGGTTTAAAATAATATTAAATCTATAAATCTATCATCAAAATCCATCATGATAAACCAGGGGCACTTACTCGTAGATCCAGGCACCGTGACTGTGATAATCTTCTTACATTTGTTATCCATGGCCTCCTTCCTTCTAAAATCAACTTTTAAGTGCGTTGGAAGAGGGGTAGTCTTATATCACTGAAAATTAATAACAATAACTTAATAATTTCTTTATTTATATAGCGCCAACATATTTGGCAGCGCTACACAGAGCTTGCCAAAGTTGGGGGTCATCTTATACCCCAGAAAATACGGTACTTCATCAGTTTTAGTTTGCAGGAAACCTTTTTTTATTTTTATTATTTACCCAATTTATAAATTATTGTAACAGTCAATGGAAGAAGAAAGTAAGAAGTAAGTTTCCAAACTTCTGCAGAGGTGGCCTTAAAGAAAATCATCAAAGTCAATGCATGATAAGTCAGGGACACTTACACATAGATCCAGGCTCTGTGACTGTGGTAATCATCTTATATTTGTTATCCATGGCCTCTATCCTTCGAAAATATAATGGAAAATAATATACATTTTTTATTATAGAGATATTAATACCTATTTGTAGAAATGGGAACACTTCTTTAACATGATTTTCTTATGCACAGGACGTTCACCTGTGTTACATGACACTGTACATCATGCAGTGTTGTTACAGTGTGTAAGTGAAGATGGAAGTGATAAGCACCGGCAGGAGTAGAAGAAAATTGGTAGGTTACCCAAAATTCTTTATGGAGAAAGGTTGTATTGCTCAATCGAAAATCTGCCTTATTGGTGAATAAACCTACATGTTTTCACTTTCCTTAAGTTGAACTGCTGCCTATTTTTTGTTTTATAGCAAGTGGGCCTGTTTGATCGTGTCCTGGGATAGCAACCACCATTCCTATTGGTGTGCTGCTCTTTCCCAATTTTTTTTATTAGAACATGGTTAGAAGCAAAGAAGTAGCACAGCAAGGCATGGCATGAGTAAGAACCAATTATTGTAGCCCAAAACACATCACCCTGCCTTGTAGTCATCACTACTTTGTTGGCTTTTAACCATGTTCTAATAAAAATTTGGGGATTGTAACTTACCATTTGCTTTTTCGCCTACCTGTGCTGATCCAACTATCTTCACCTACATACCAGGCTACTGGGACCGGACCAGCCTACTGAATGCTACTGGGACCGGACCAACCTACTGGACGCTACTGTGACCGGACCAGCCTACTGAATGCTACTGGGGCCGGACCAGCCTACTGAATGCTACTGGGACCGGACCAGCCTACTGAATGCTACTGGGACCGGACCAGCCAATGAAGTTTTAGTGCACAGCCCAAACATAACACTACACTCATGGTGAACTGTTTTTATAAGCCAGATTTTTTCTTTCTTTTACCAGCACTTTTACAGCATTTACTTAAAGACATGGATTTTACGGGAATTTTCCACTGTCAGGTGTTTCAACATGGATTTCAACTGACGTGCCCTGTATTTCCAGTGGAATTTCACTCTGAATATATAGAGGGGGATTTTGGGTTCCCCAGATGGTAAAACAGTGGAAAAATTCTTTGTTCTAGAACAGAAGTGTTGGTTGTAGTTATGGCTTTGAGTAGTACAATACAGTACTATAAACTTTGTTGCTCTTAGCACTAACTACTTCTCTAGTTCTTTCACAACTCTGCGATTCCCCCACTCATAAAGAGGGAAACATTCTCGATTTAGTCTTCTCCCGACCATCTTCAATATCTAATTTTACCAGTTATTCTTTTCCACTTTCAGACAGTAACATCCGTTCTTTTACTTTCAATAATCCTTCTCATTTTCAGAATCCTTCCACCCATCATTCATACCGGTAACCCACGTGGAATAGATACTCACCAACTCACAGAAAAAACTTACAGACTGCACTGTCCCCATCTCCTCTCTCACCTGTCCAAACCTGGCTACAAACCACTATAATCACACTGTCAGAAGCGTGCTAGATGAGATGGCACCACTCACTATCCGAAATTTACAACACACACGCAGGCAACCTTGGCACACTGAACAAACTTGTTTCCTTCGGCAGTGCTCCGGGATTGCCGAACGTCTATGGAGAAAATCGTGCACATCTGCAGACTTTTTACACTTCAAATTTATGCTAAAAACCTATAACTCTGCCCTTCGCCTTTCTAAACAGGTCTATTTTACTAATATAATATCCTCCCTCTCTAACAACCCCAAAAGGCTCTTTGATACTCTTCACTCCCTACAAACACCAAAGGTGCAGCCACCTGTCACAGACCTTGGGGCTGAAGATCTGGCCGCCTACTTTAAGGGTAAAATTGATTGCATTCATCAGGAAATAATTGCTCAATCCTCTCACCCCACTAACCCCCTTCCCTCCGGTACCTTACCGTCTTCACTCTCTTCCTTTGAGCCAGTCACAGAGGAAGAAGTGTCCAGGCTCCTTTCCTCTGCTCGCCCCACTACCTGCATCAGTGACCCCATCCCCTCACATCTGGTACAGTCTCTCTCCCCAGCAGTCACTTCTCACCTCACCTAAATCTACATTCTCACCACTAAAATCTTCAACTTCTCTCTCTCTTCTGGTGTCGCCCCCTCTTCTCTCAAGCATGCTGTTGGTACCCCTTTACCAAAGAAACCTTCACTGGACCCATCCAATGCCATTGGCCTAAAGGACCCTGCACCCTCTTGGTTTTCTTCCTATCTCTCTGACCGCACTTTCAGTGTCTCCTTTTCTGGATCTCTCTCTTCTCATCTTCCTCTCAGTGTTGGGGTTCTCAGGGCTCAGTCCCAGGTCCTCTTCTCTTCTCCCCTATACTGCCCCCATTGGACAAGCCATCAGCAGATTTGGTTTCCAGTATCATCTTTATGCTGATGACACCCAGCTGTATACCTCAGCACGTAACATCACCCCTGCCTTAATCCAGAACACTAGTGACTGTCTCTCTGCTGTCTCTAACATCATGTCCTCTCTCTTCTTGAAACTTAATCTTTCTAACACTGAACTTGTCTTTCCACCATCTACTAACCAACCCAACCCTGACCTCTCCATCTCGGTCTGTGGGATCACTATAGCACCGAGGTAGCAGGCCGCAGTCTTGGGGTTGTGCTGGACTCTGAGCTCTCCTTTTCACCATATATTCAATCTCTTGCTCACTCTTGCCGCATGCATCTCAGAAACATCTCAAAAATCCAACCATTTCTGACAACTGAAACTACTAAAATGCTAATTGTTGCACTTATTCACTCTTGACTACACTACTGTAACTCCTTACTTCATTTGCATTTGCATATGAATGTGGAGGAGATTCTTTATTAGTGACTGGGGTGAGATTTCACATAAAAGAGGGAATTGTAGAAGTAACATTTCATATCCTACCTGAGGGAACTGCAAGTCTAATGGGATAAAATCCTAGATCTCTGTAGTTACATCACATGACGTCTGGAATAATGTAATGTGGGAGGACGTCCTGTCATTCAGCATAAACAACCTTTAACTTTAGGATTGTCTCGTCTGGTTCCCATATCTCTGTGGAATGTAAATGGTTACTGCAAATATAGTGATTCTCATGACCTCAGTTACATAATAAGGGAGATGTACAGAGCGGCCCCTGAAGACATTCCCGGGAAGATGGAAAATTGTATATATGAGCGATTATAGACAATATAAACCAATCATTAGAGTTTTGTATCTTCCCTTTAAGAGGAAATATCAATGTTATGTTCTGCCAAACTGTTACAACTGATGTTCAGTGTTTATTTATTCAGTGCTTTATACTTTGTAGCTATAAACCAGTTTTATCCAACCTCCCTGGTGCCTGAGGTGGATATAGAAAGACTCCCCCTTGATCTTTCAGTGTCTCCTGCTCATGCAGACATCGGGTGTGAAGAGATGTGTAGGCAAGGCAATAGTTAAGTGATCCTTTCTCTGTTTAGTAAGTATTGTAAATTGATTCTTTTTAGTGGCATGTCTTGTTTTGTAGTGGCTGACTATGCTTGTGATTTTGCTGCCGCCTGAGGCGAGAGGCTCAACTCGCCTCATGGAAGATACCCCCCTGGCTTTAGTGTCTGTTATTAGAGAAGCTGCTTTCTTTTGGAATATTACCCCACATGTCCATAGGTTATTTCTTGTATTTCAGCTCAGATTATCCCCTCATTTGGAGTGAATATTTAATCATTTTTACCTCTATTTAAAACTACCCAACTTATTACCCTATCACCCCATGAATCCCACTTTTAATCTCCCAATGAGAGAGAAAAGGACATCTATTTAGTTTAATCTTGTCTAATTAGTGGAACTTTGATGGCTCTTACAAATGTGAAAGCAAAATGAGGGACTGAGTCACAGCTCTCATTTTCCGACCAACAATGGCAACAAGGTCTTCCAATAATTACTAAGGCAACGAAATGCAAAAATTGTTGGGGGTCACAAATTGGTAAGCTCTGCGCAGCGCTGCAGAATCTGTGGGCGCTATATAAATAAAGGAATTATTATTACACCTCCTCTGTTTTATAATGGCACCTTCTCAGGAGTCAAGTAGACACCTTACGGCCTAAGGTTAGTGTTGAGAGGACCCAAGCTACAAAGTTCAGTAAAAACCATGGGTTCATACTGAACTTTGTAGATTCGGGTCCACCAACCTGACCCTGAACTTCATTAGAAGTTCTGAGCTGGGTTTTGTGAACTTTAACTCTTTAAATACTGCTGTCAAAGTTACCAGGTTAGTGTTGTGGCACTTGCAGCCATGATGTAACCTGAAGTTGGGACCTTGTGCAAAGTCTGTGCCAGACCCCCATCTATAATGTACAGTTTATAGTACTTATCTCATATGGGAAAGTGATACCATATGCGCCACCTCAGCCTCTTGGCGACCGCACCTTCTGCTCCCCTTCAAGTTACACCCCTGGCAACAGTAGTTTAAATGCCGCTGATTGGTGCCAGCCCTGATTGCTGGTGTTACTGGTTGGGGTCTGAACAGGATTTTAAAATTCTAATTTTCTCATTTTAACAGGTCCGCTCATCACTAGTTATGGTCTGTTGTCAGAGACAACTGCAAACACATAGCACATTAACGCTTAAAATCTGGATCATTGAAAGTGAAAATAAAGGAACAGCTTCCCAAATTTTATAGAAGACAAAGATGCCCAATCTATTTCTATTTAGATACACAAAAATTAGTTTTCCATGTGGCAGTGGAAATAGACATAATTTTTGCCACTTTGCCAGCCATAAATATCCTTAACAAAAAGTGCATTTCCCAAAAAGGAATCAATTAAATCTAAAGCTGATCCCTAAAAATTAAACAGAACAAATATACCTCATGTATCTCCAAAAGGATGGGAAAAAATGACATTAGTTAGAATATGACAATTAAAAAAAAAAAAATATCACATTTCAGAGCATAAAGGGTTTGTGTCATTTGAACAATATGGTGAAAGTAATAAAACTAAGCACATAACAAACAGCTTATTCTCTTTATTTTGACACGTTGTTCCAGTACATTACACCTGCAGATAGGACACTTTGCACAATCTGTTTAGCTCCTCCTGCTCTTACAGCATTTGTGGATGTGGGGATTCCTAATGTTCATGGTTGCATTTGCATCTAATTTGCATAATTTCGTTGTTTAGATATTTTTAAATCCTTTGAATTGTTTATATTATTTGAAACCCTGTGGGCCTAAATGCTCATACAATAAATTTATCAAATGACTTTGACTTTGGTATAATGTAAATATACTGCTCTTCTATTACAGCTTGTTATATAGCCTCATTATAGATCTTGAAGATGCTTCCCCCTGTCATGGTCGCCAACCATTATCCCCCCCCCATGATGTCACAGTAGGAGTTCACTGGAGCCAATATGGAGGAGGGGTGTTTAGGTGTTACTATTGGGTTTGACTATGACCCGGGGTCAGCTCCGGGTTTCAGTAGGCCCCTGGGCGACAGAGCCTCAGTGGGCCCCTTTGCAGCAAACTCACATGATGGCATTAAATATTCAGAAACTAAAAAGTATCATGTTCCCTAAAATATTTACCATTTTATCATACCAGCCCTTTCATTGTTATTTTATATAATGTCCCCCTCACTCCCAATGGATTCATTAGATACAGCCCCTCTCACTCCATGGATTCCTTATGTACAGCCTTATGTTGGCCTCCCCAGCAGCTCTTGGCCCCCAGCACTTGTCCAGATATTCCCAACGCTAGCGCCGACCCTGCTGGGGCCCCTAATAACTGCGACAATCAGTGGGAGCTGTATATTACTGTATAATACCGCAGACTCCTGCCCCGTGCGATAAGGGATCAGCCTGTGAGTCTCTATAACCAAAGAGATAGATGAAGAGAAAAACAAACAGCAGCTCCACTGATCGGCTCTTTGAAGTGACCACAGTATTCAAAAATGTGCCATGGTCTCTATAGTCTACCAAGAACAGTGCCTTACACTCTTCAGTGGCTATTCTTGGTACTACATGTCAGTCTTATTCAATTTACTGGAGTGCTATGTGCCCTTCGGACAGCCGATCATCCTGCATCCAGGTGTTGGACCCCCATCGATCTGATAATGATCACTTATCCTATTGAAGAAAAATCCACACAAATGCATTTTGATTTCTCTATCATATCTACTTACTAGTATATTTAATCACATGAGAACAGAGAAGTTTATGTCATATAGCAATTCTATTATACAAACCACTGAACTGCACGCACATGCATTCATACAAACATGATTCTAAATATTTCCAGCACCTGCTAAAAAATGTCTCATCTCTGTGACAGGCTCACACATAGGTTGTAACTGATCCAGAGCGATCCAGTATCTACACTCCATACAACACAATACACCGGGAGCAGAAGGAGCTGACATTCACTCCATATCAACACATTCCTACCCAGGGGGCTCAGCGCCGCCTGACTGTCCAAAGTAATAAGGGATAAATATTGATGGTAAAGCTCCAATTTACATAAAATAATAATAATAATAATAATTTCAAGCTTCAGGGCTCCAGTGAAAAACTTGGATGAGACAACTTCCTGCTTCCAAATGACAGGAGAAAAGTCAAAATTTTACATGGTACCAATGGTTCCCATGCACTTCCCTCTCCCACCTTGTATTTAAGGGGTTGTACTAAGCATTATTGTTATCCCCTGTCCCTAGGGACAACAGTATGTTTTGGACCCCCTCGCAGGACACGAGAATTAAGCCCCACTCATCATGAGAATGAACTGACCCATTATCAGTTACCACTGATTGAATAATATGTGTATTCAATACTATGAGAGAGTCTAAAATTGCTGAGCACAGCACTCAGCTATCTCTACCGCACACCTAGACCATGAATGGAAGTGTCAGAGATAACCAAGCGCTGTGCTCGTGCATCCTAAATGTAATGCCAAGGGAGCATCAAATTTGTGAGAACATGATCAGCATCTTGTGATCAGGACACCAAAGCACTCAGACCCCCAAAACTCAGATTGATATACCCTGTCCTTTGTAAACGGAATAACAATAATACATAGTACAACCCCTTTAAAAACAGGTAATAAGTGTTTGATTGTTAGAGGCCCAAATTTAGGGCCCCCTAGGTTTTGCATGTAATGGATGGATGCTGCGCTGTCTATGGTGAGGTGCAGTATATAGAATAGAGACAAAAAACAACAACACAAAAGTTGGTGCACTCTGTCAGAGCAGTGCAGGGGGCACCAGATTCATGAAGACCATGCGCCACAATTCATGAATCTGGCGCACCCTGCACACCACACAGGCAGATTGCACTGTTTTTGATAAATGTGGCCCATTATTTTATGATATATCAGAATAATTGCAATTTTATTTCCTTTTCCCCTTTAATCCATTCCAATGTTAAGATCTCTGTTTGTTGTCAGTGAATGGGAACATACATCTTTTTCTCCATAGGGTAATAACCTAATAGTTTTTAGAGCCGAGGGCTCGCTACAATTATATCCAGTTTAGGAAAATCTTTGTAAATAGAACTTGGATTTCTCTTCAGTGATACATTGTAGCAAAATATAAGGTAAGGAGAAGGATATTTGTTATACTGCTTAGCCTATGTTCGCAGTAGCAGCAGGACTTTGTTCTGGTTGTTCTGCTCTGAATATTTGATGGATTCATGCAGGACTTTTTCATCCACAATCTGTATTCCATGTGATACAGAAGTATAATCATAACAAACTCTCAGCTGTGAGACGTCTCCATAGTTATAGCATCTCCAAAGTCATATTTTAGTGTTGTGCACTGTTTAAGGGTGTTGTCCCCAATATTTTGGTTTCCTCCATCTTAGTGTGTTCAATCTCCCTAGATTACAGGCAAATGTTCTTTACAGTAATATCTTTACCCGGTGTATATTGGTCTACATACAGGCAGTATATTATAGAGCAGGAGGAGCTGAACAGATTGTGCATAGTGTCCTATCTGCAGGCAGCATGTTATAGAGCAGGAGGAGCTGAGCAGATTGTACATAGTGTCCTATCTGCAGGTAGCATTTTATAGAGCAGGGGAAGCTGAGCAGATTGTACATAGTGTCCTATCTGCAGGCAGCATGTTATAGAACAGGAGGAGCTGAATAGATTGGGCATAGTGTCCTATCTGCAGGCAGCATGTTATAGAGCAGGAGGAGCTAAACACTAATAACATGCTGCCTGCAGATAGGACACATGATGTACAATTGCTCAGCTTCCCTGCTCTATAAAATGCTACCTGCAGATAGGACACTATGTACAATCTGTCAGCTCCTCCTGCTCTAAAACATGCTGTGCCTGCAGATAGGACACTTGCACAATTGTTTCAGCTCCTCCTGCTATATAATATACTGCCTGTAGTAGACCAACATACACAGGTAAAGTATATGTAAAGAACATTTGCCTGTAATCTAGGGAGATTGAACCACATATGGGGGGATATTTATCAGGACCTCTGCGCACCGCCATGGCGCAGAGGCCTGAAATAATCAACAAATGCTAGGTTATTGCTAGCTTTGCGATTATTTTCCCCAACGCCACCTTCACGCCAAGTGGGCGTGATGAAGGGGAGTGAGAAGGGGGGGCGTGGCCGGCGAGGAGGGGCGCGGCGGACGGGGGTGGGACGGCGCGGGTGCGTTACTGTCCCCGCGCCTGCGCACTCGCTGCTGCCGGTGACTTTTCATACGTGAAAAGTCGCCGGCTGCGTTTTTTTCTACGCCAGGCCCTGCGGGGCTATCATACGCTGGCGCACGAGCGCCAGCGTATGATAAATATCGCCCACTAGAGAGGGAGGAAACCAAAATATTGGGGACAAACACCCTTAAACCAGTGCACAACACTAAAATAGACTTTGGAGTGCTATAACTATGGAGACGTCTCACAGCTGAGAGTTTGTTAGATTATACTTTGTATTACATGGAATACAGATTGTGATGAAAAGTCCTGCATGATTCCATCAATATTCAGAGCAGAAACAACCAGACAAAGTCCTGCTGCTACCTGCGAACATAGGCAAGCAGTATAACAAATATCCTTCTCCTTACCTCTATATTTTGCTACAATGTATCACTGAAGAGAATCCAGTTCTATTTACAAAGATTTGCTAAACTGGATATAATTGTAGCGAGCCTCGGCTCTAAAAACTATTAGGGTATTACTCTATGGAGCTAAAGATGTAGTTCCAATTCACTTACAACAAAACAGAGATCTTAACATTGGAATGGATTAAAGGGGAAAGGAAACTAAAATTGCAATTATTCTGATATATATAAATAATGGGCCACATTATCAAAAACAGTGCAATCTGCCTGTGTGGTGTGCAGGGTGCGCCAGATTCATGAATGTGGCCACATGGTCTCATGAATCTGGCGCCCCTGCACGCTTGTTGCAGGAGCGCACCAACTTTTTGTTGTTGTTGTTTTTGTCTCATTCTATATACTGCACCCACCATAGACAGCGCAGCATCCATCCATTACATGCAAAACCTGGGGCTCCTAAATTTGGGCCTTAACAATGGAACACTTTTACTGTTTTAAAGGGGTTGTACTATGTATTATTGTTATTCCGTTTACGAAGGACAGGGTATATCAATCTGAGTTTTGGGGGTCTGAGTGCTTTGGTGTCCTGATCACAAGATGATGATCATGTTCTCACAAATTTGATGCTCCCTTGGCATTACATTTAGGATGCACGATCTACCTTTCACTGCCAGGTCAAGCATGTATGTCCTGCCATTCCATTCAATACCAAGGGAGAGTCAGAAATTGCAGAGCACAGCGCTTGGTTATCTCTGCCACTTCCATTCATGAGTGTTGTGCTCAGCAATTTTAGACTCTCTCATAGTATTGAATACACATATTATTCAATCAGTGGTAACGGTATCCCGATTCTCACAATGGGTCTGTTTATTCTCATGATGAGTGGGGCTTAATTCTCGTGTCCTGCGAAGGGGTCTGCAGTTGTCCAAAACATACTGTTGTCCCTAGGGACAGGGGATAACAATAATGCTTAGTACAACCCCTTAAATACAAGGTGGGAGAGGGAAGTGCATGGAACCTGGTACCATGTAAATTTTGACTTTTTCCTGTCATTTGGAAGCAGGAAGTTGTCTCAATCCAAGTTTTCACTGGAGCCCCTGAGCTTGAACAATTATTATTTATTATTATTATTTTATGTAAATTGGAGCTTTTACCATCACATATTTATCCCTTATTACTTTGGACAGTCAGTCGGCGTTGAGCCCCCGGGTAGGAATGTGTTGATATGGAGTGAATGTCAGCTCCTTCTGCTCCCGGTGTTTGTGTTGTATGGAGTGTAGACATGGATCGCTCTGGATCAGTTACAAACCTATGTGTGAGCCTGTCCAGAGATGAGACATTTTTAGCAGGTGCTGGAAATTAGAATCGTGTTGTATGAAGCATGTGGTGCAGTTCAGTGGTTTGTATATAGAATTGCTATATGACCATAAACTTCTTTGGTTTCATGTGATTAAATATACTAGTAAAAGTAGTCTGATAGAGAAATCAAATGCATTTGTGTGGATTTTTCTTCAATAGGATAAGTGATCATATCAGCATCGGAATGGGGGTCCAACACCGGATGCTGGATGATCGGCTGTCCGAAGGGCACATAGCACTCCCAGTAATTGAATAAGACGTCATGTAGTACCAAGAATAGCCACTGAAGGGTAAGCATGTTCTTGGTAAGACTATAGAGACCATGGCACATTTTGAATACTGTGGTCACTTCAAAGAGTGCCGATCATGGGAGCTGCTGTTGTTTTTCTCTTCATCTATCTCTTTGGTTATAGAGAATTATTTAGGCCTACGGCGATCCTATCGCAGGGGCCAGGGATCTGCGGTAATATCTACAGAATATACAGCTCCAGATGATTGTCGCGTATTAGGGGCCCCAGCAGGGTCGGCGCTAGCTGGGAATTCTGGACAAGTGGCGGGGGCCCAAGAGCTGCTGGGGAGCGCACACATAAGGCTGACATAAGGAATCCATGGAGTAGAGGGGCTGTATTAATTAGAATCCATTGGGAGTGAGGGAGCATTATATAAAAAAACAATGAAAGGGCTGGTATGATAAAATGGTAAATATTTTAGGGACATTGATGTACTTTTAGTTTCTGAAATATTTAATGCTCTCATGTGAGTGCTGCAAAGGGGGCCCCATGAGGCTCTGTCGCCAGGGGCCTACTGCACAACCGGAGCTGACCCCGGGTCATAGTCAAACCAAATAGTAACACTAAAAACACCCTCCTCCAATGGCTCCAGTGAACGCTACTGTAGACCTCATGGGGGGGGGAGTAATGGTTGGCGACCATGACAGGGGGAAGCATCTTCAAGATCTATAATGGGTTATATAGAATGAGAAGAGAGTATATTTACATATACACAAAGTCAAAGTCATTGATAAATTATATTGTATGAGCTTTGAGGCCCACAGGGTTTCAAATAATATCTAACAATTCAAAGGATTTAAAATATCTAAACAACGAAATTATGCAATTAGATGCAAATGCAACCATGAACATTAGGATCCCCACATCCACAATGCTGTAAAGGGGGAAAAAACCATCGTTCGGTCACTTGCCACTCTTAAACATTTGAATTAAAAAAATCAAAAGGGCCGTACAGATCCCAAAATATAATCACTGAAAACATGATATAACCCCCCCCCCCCCAAAAAAAATGCCTTACACAGACTTTCATTGAAAAACTAGATACATTTGGTAGTTCAGTGATTGTACTGAAGAATGAAGAACGCACAAATAAAGTCATAAAAACCAAAGCCACAGGAAATGGCTAACAATTTGGAACAAATTATGGATATTTTTCCAGTTTCGAATACTTAAAGGGGAATTCAGCCCCTGCGCCACATTATGGGGGATTGCATAAAAAATAGTATAAGTCGCTGACACAATTATGAAGGCTTTAAGACCCTCTTTGGCACTTTTCCGACAAAGGGGTTTAGGGGAAAAAGGTTGTGGCCGGGGCGGGCAGAAAATATTTTGTGCTGCAAAAAAGGGTGCACAGTTTTAGACCTGCTAAAGCAGATTAAAAGTAGAAACTCAACAGTCTTAAGCTGTGACGATTCATCATGACAAGATCATTCTATCACAGCAAAAGACTAAGGGGAACATTTACTTAGGCTTTGTGATACTTTGCAAACTTTTTTGGGAATGTGCCTATCTTCAATGGAAAAAACTTGCACAGGTATTTAAGTAGCGGTGCGATTGTGTCGCTCGTGACCTCTTTTTTGGCCACAGCTGCGCTGGCTTCCATGCGACACAATCGGGGGGTGGGCTGTCGGACGATCCGATGATTTGGATTGAGGTGGGATTTAACGTCAAATTGTGTTAGAAGACGCCTAAGCCTACATGCAGAAGAAATGATGAAATTTTTTGGACTGAGTGGAGGGAAAGCGACACATTATGCTATTGGGCGCACGATCTGTAGAGATCGCCACACGCAGCATATAGATGGACGTACTTCTGTGAACTCCGGTGACGGGAGCAGTTAATGTGCCTCTAAGTGTTGTGTGAGATCTTAAAAAAATTATGGATTTACGAATGTAGCGAGTGGTTCAAGGAACCTGTTCACAGGGACCTCCTTTTCACTAAGAGACAGATTGTAAATAGCCCATGACCCTGCCAGTGCAAATCTGCCTTTTCTGCCTTTTCTATGCTTTTTATACATTAATGTGGTTATAACTTACCTTGCACCCTGACAAAATCCTGGGGTGTCCAGGGGCTGGGCTTTGGTTTGGATGCATTTAAAAAAACAATGTGACTTGTCTATTGCAGGCGGCGCTCCATTGTTGTGACTCCGAAACGATCTGTCCCTCCCCCACTGATGTCCATCTCACAGGCTGTGACCTTGAGAGAGAGAGGACGGTTGGAGTAGACAGGATCACCAAAGGTGGGGGCCAAGTCTGAGAGGGAGTAACACAGACACAGTCACATGTTGTTTTTGAAAGCATCCAAACCAAAGCCCAGCCCCTGGAACTATCCCAGGATCTGTCAGGGAGCAACGGTAAGTTATAACAAACATTTATACGGTCAGCAAAGAGAAAAACGGCAGAGAAGGAGGTGAAGAGAGCTGCTGGGGAGGCCCACATAAGGCTGTACATAAGGAATCCATGGAGTGAGAGGGGCTGTATCTAATGAATCCATTGGGAGTGAGGGGGACATTATATAAAATAACAATGAGAGGGCTGGTATGATAAAATGGTAAATATTTTAGGGAACATGAGACTTTTTAGTTTCTGAATATTCAATGCCGTCATGTGAGTTTGCTGCAAAGGGGCCCACTGAGGCTCTGTCGCCCAGGGGCCTACTGAAACCTGGAGCTGACCCCGGGTCATAGTCAAACCCAATTGTAACACCTAAACACACCTCCATATTGGCTCCAGTGAACTCCTACTGTGACATCATGGGGGGGGGGGGGGGATAATGGTTGGCGACCATGACAGGGGGAAGCATCCTCAAGATCTATAATGAGGCTATATGCTGTAATAGAAGAGCAATATATTTACAATACACCGAAGTAAAGTCATTTTATAAATTTATTGTATGCGCATTTAGGCCCACGGGGTTTCAAACATAGGAACCCTATAATAATAGAAAAAATTTAAAGGATTTAAAAATACCTATTTGGAACAAATATGGAATTTTTTCCAGTTTTCGAATACTTAAAGGGGAATTCAGCCCCTGCGCCACATTACTGGTGGATTTGCATAAAAAATAAGTCTATAAGGTCTGCTGACACAATTATGAAGGCTTTAAGACCCTTCTCTTGGCACTTTTCCGACAAAGGGGGTTTAGGGGAAAAAGGGTGTGGCCGGGGCAGGAAATATTTTGTGCTGCAAAAAAGGGTGCACAGTTTAGACCAGCTAAAAGCAGATCTAAAAGTAGAACTCAACAGTCTTAAGCTGTGACAGATTCATCATGACAATGATCATTCTATCACAGCAAAAGACTAAGGGGAACATTTACTTAGGCTTTGTGATACTTTGCAACACACTTTTTTGGAATGTGCCCTATCTTCAATGGGAAAATAACTTGCACAGGTATTTAAGTAGCGGCTGCGATTGTGTCGCTCGTGACCTCTTTTTTTGGCACAGCTGCGCTGGCTTCCATGCGACACAAATCGGGGGGTGGGCTGTCGGACGATCCGACTGATTTGGATTGAGAGTGGGATTTAACTTTCAAATTGTGTTGCAAGACCTAGCACTTAGATGCACCAGGAAGAAAATGATGAACTTTTTCGGACCTGAGTGGGAAAGCGACACATTCATGATATTGGGCGCACGATCTTAGTGAATCGCCACACGCAGCAATATAGATATACGATACACTTTCTGTGAACTCCGGTGACGGGAGCAGTAAATGTGCCTCTAAGTGTTGTTGAGATCTTAAAAAAAAATTATGGATTTAGAAATGTAGCGAGTTAAAGGGAACCTGTCACCAGGGACCTCATTTTTCACTAAAGACAGATTGTAAAAGCCCATGACACCTGCAGTGCAAATCTGCCTTTCTGACTTTTCTATGCATTTTTATTACAATATAATTGTGTGTTATAACTTACCTTGCACCCTGATAAAATCCTGGGTTAGTCCCAGGGGCTGGGCTTTGGTTTGGATGCATTTAAAAAAACAACATGTGACTTGTCTAGCTTGCAGGCTGCCTCCATGTTTGTGCTCCTGTACAGCTCTGTCCCTCCCCCACTGATGTCATCTCACCAGGCTGTGACCTCTGAGAAGGAGCAGGAGGTGGAGCTAGACAGGAGCACAAAGGTGGGGGCCAAGTTCTGAGGAGGGAGTAACACAGACAAGTCACATGTTGTTTTTTGAAATGCATCCAAACCAAAGCCCAGCCCCTGGAACTATCCCAGGATTCTGTCAGGGAGCAAGGTAAGTTATAACACACAATTATATGGTAATGCAAATGCTAAGAAAAGGCAGAAAGGCAGATTTGCACTGCAGGTGTGAGGGGCTTCTGCAACCTGTCTTTAGTGAAAATGAGGACCCTGGTGACAGGTTCCCTTTAAATAACGCAAAGGCAAAAATTGAAGTGGACGCGTTTGTGAAAGGGTTAATTCAAACTGTGTAATAAAGCCACAAAACGCTTTACTTATCCAAGCCAGCGAGCAAACCACTCTGGTAATCCCCCAAGTCAGCCTCAGAATTAATGGATCTGTATGGGAATAAGTAGTAAAATTACTGTGAAGCAGTTAGATGAATTTCGGATCTGTACACACACATTTCTTTATTAGGATTTTAATGGAAGCTATAAAAAAAAAAAATCCTGGAGTTTACTTTTTTTTGAAGAATCTTAGCTGCAGCCAGAGAATGATAGTGTTCTATACCAGGGTGATGCTGAGAGCAGTATGCCCAATATACCAAGCTCCATGATACTGGCTCATTAAATGAATATTTTATTGTCCTATCAATAAAATCCACTTATTGGCCCACAATTGCTAAGAACATTGCAGTTTGTACTATGTGCAGTTGCCTGTGTAGTGTGCAGGGGGCGCCATATTCATGAATTGTGGTGCATGGTGTTTATGAATCTGGTGCCCCCTACATTGCCCCAACAGAGTGCACCAACTTTTTTTTGGTGCACCTTTAGCATAAAGGTCCACATTTATTAAAGCCCCTCCTCCATTTTTTTGTCTGAGACATGTATTTATAAAGTGGCACATTGCAAAAAAAAAAGTTTGCATGTATGTCTGGGCCCACTAGCCCTAACCCTACCCCTAACCCAATCATCAAGCAAAAGATCTATGGGGGTGAAAGGCCGTTCACATCAGAGCAGCAGCTCTGGGAGGCGATTCTGACATCATGCAAAGAAACTCTCCAAAAACTCACAAGTTCCATGGATGCAAATATTGTGAAGGTGATATCTAAGAAGGTTCCTATGTTACATGTAAATCGGCCTGTTAGGATGTTTTGGATTGAAATAGCTTTTGATTTCAGTGAATGTGGCCTCCTTATGCTGGAAAGGACATTTTTAGTTCTTTACAACCTATAAAATGTTTGGAAATTCTGCTGTGCAGAATTATTTGGAACTGTGCATTTAGAATTTTTTTGAATTTTGAAGAATATTGGGGCTCATTTAATTACCTGGTCACTGCGCGATCCCCGAGGTGCATTGTCTGACTAGGAGGAAGTCTGCCGAGATTCAACAAGATCGTGCGCCCGATATCCTGCATGTGTCGCTTCCCCACTCACGTCCAACGGAGTTCACCTTCTTCTTCCTGGTGTTATGTAAGTGCATTGGATGCGACACAAATTTGAAAGCTAAATCCCGTGCTTAGTCCGAATCATTCGGATCGTCCGACGCCCCGCCCCTGATTTCTGTCACATGAAAGCCGGCGCCGATGCACCAAAATCCGATCGCGTGCGCCAAAACCCTTCTAAATGCAGTGCACATCGGAAATTAACGTATATTCGACGATAGTGCAGTCCATGGACCCTTAGTAAATGAGCCCCATTATGTTATCATTGGGAGGTTTGTTCAGTAAAATTCCATTTATACTATAACAGGTGATGACTTTTATGTATAATACTTGGTGTCATTTGCATCGACCATTTAGGAAAATCAGAGACAAATATCATTTTCACAATAATTTGTTTTCAACTGACTTTTATTTGCCCCAAGATACATAGATAAAAGTATTACAACACACAAAGGCCTTTTGCATGGGCCCAAAATACAACATTACTAGATATAAACATATTGGGGCAGATTTACTTACCTGGTCCTATTGCGATCCCCGAGGTGCGTTCTCCGACGAGGATGAAGTCCGGCGCAATTCTTCAAGATCGTGCGTCCATTTTCCTGCATGTGTCGCTTCTCCGCTGAGGTCCGCCGAAGTTCACCATTTTCTTCCCGGTGTATGTGAGTGCATTGTCTTGCGACACAATTTGAATTGTAAATCCTGCACTTAGTCCGAATCAGTTGGGTTGTCCGTAGGCCACGCCCCCCCGATTTGTGTCGCATGCAAGTCGGCGCGACTGCGCCAAAATCCGATCGCGTGCGCTATTAACCCCACTTAAATGCGGCGCAAATCGGAAGTAGTCGCGAAACCCGGCGAAAATGCGCCATGCAGACCCTTAGTAAATGAGCCCCATTGTGGATAAGCATAAAACGAATGTGGGGGGAATGAAGTCGCGATTGTACTATTGGTAGTAAAGGTCATGTATGGCACGTAGTAAAGGTGCCATTGAAATAGGGCTCAAGGAAAGCTACTAGGCTGTCACCAAAAGTTCTTGATTTTTGCAATTTTTAAATAATAAAATAATAACTTACTGTCATAGTTCCTGTTGTTTTTCCATTCCTGAGCTCCGCAGAACTCTACATACTTTAAAGAGTGGAGGAAAGAGCATCTGGATGGAATTGTCAAGCATTATACACGTCCACAATCAATACACCTCAGGTCAATAATCCGAAATGTCACATTCTGTCTAATGACTCCAAATTCATTGTCAGTGTCCCGCTATGGGCACCCAGGGTGACCTTTCATTGCCTGACCTGTGATCTGCCGAGGATGCAATTATATCTGGTCTAGCTAGGACTTCTACATTTGTCAATCAAAGAAAGACAATGGCATTCTAATAAGTTATATGTTCGAGATTTTAAAAACGAAATAATCCAAATAACCTTAATGTCTCTGCAGACTACGCTCCGTCCTCAATAAAATGACAATGGAGCTGTAGGAGTAAAGTCTTAGAGAACATTAAATATTGCAACTAAACTAATAAAGATAAAACCGTATGGAAATAACTTACCAAAATACAAATGTCTTTGAAGGAAATTTACCATGAAAATCAAGCATAATAAACAATATAAAATCAAGCATGATAAACTAATAGCTAGGTCTATGGAGAAGGGAGGATGAGCAGTGAGTGACAGCAGCTGGGTCTAAGGAGGAGGGAGGAGGAGCAATGAGTAACATGAGTAACAGCAGCTAGGTCTATGGAGAAGGGAGGAGGAGCAGTGAGTCACAGCAGCTAGGTCTATGGAGGAGGAGCAGTGAGTCACAGCAGCTAGGTCTATGCAGAAGGGAGGAGGAGCAGTGAGTCACAGTAGCTAGGTCTATGGAGGAGGAGCAGTGAGTCACAGCAGTTAGGTCTATGGAGGAGGGAGGAGGAGCAGTGAGTCACAGCAGCGAAGTCTATGGAGAGGGGAGGGGAGCAGTGAGTCACAGCAGCTAGGTCTATGGAGAAGGGAGGTTGAGCAATGAGTCACAGCAGCTAGGTCTATGGAGAAGGTAGGATGAGCAGTGAGTCACAGCAGCTATGTCTATGGAGAAGGTAGGATGAGCAGTGAGTCACAGAAGCTAGGTGTCCTTTTAACACTTTTAAAACAACTGTAAAAGACAAATAGGACCTGAAAAGATGAAATGTGTAAGAAATTGAGGCCTACAAGTCACAAATGTATAAGAAACACTGTTACTGAGCATGTCAACACACTGGCCGAATGATGACTGCAAAATTTGTTGGAAGGCAATATATAAAACCATAATAAAAAAAGGTTTAAAAAAAAGTTGCTTGTAGGTCTACACCAAAGCACGGCTTTCACATTCAGGTCTGAGCATGAAGCAAAAAAGACAAGGAGATTAAAATGAAGACAACTATTGTCATTGATGGACACTTAGTTTGGACGTCAAGAACTGGTGTGAAAACAATGGGGCAGATTTACTTACCCGGTCCATTCGCGATCCAGCAGCGCGTTCTCTGCGGTGGATTCGGGTCCGGCCGGGATTCACTAAGGTAGTTCCTCCGATGTCCACCAGGTGGCGCTGCTGCGCTGAAGTCCACTGAAATGCACTCAAGTACACCGGCCTATTCCTGGTGAAGGTAAGTGCAAGCTCCACGACACTTTTTGTTTTTTAAATGCGGCGGTTTTTCCGAATCCGTCGGGTTTTCGTTCGGCCATGCCCCCCGATTTCCGTCGCGTGCATGCCAGCACCGATGCACCACAATCCGATCGCGTGCGCCTAAATCCCTGGGCAATTCAGGGGAAATTGGCGCAAATTGGAAATATTAGGGTAACACGTCGGGAAAACGCGAATCGGGCCCTTAGTAAATGACCCCCAATCTGTCAATGTCAATTTATGACCAGAGATATTGTGCAGATTTATACATTGTTATTGACCTGAATGGTTCTGCATTACATAGCACATTTTTAAGGTTCATATAATCATGTACACAACCCTGTCGCTATATAGACAACACTGATAGTTATACTGCAAACATCCACGAGTAACAGAACCTCAGCTGTGATGCAGCCGACCACACAAGTGCCAAGTGCTGAAGTGGCGGCAAGTAAAAAAAGCCGATCCGGTTACATCATTCACCGCAGAGTGGAAAGATACTCTTTACTATTACACATATGTCTAGGTTTACAGCAAGGTTTATGTCAAACATATTTATTTTATTTAGGAATGTTTGCTTTGTTTTTAATTTAAGACCATTATGCCCAGTAATACACTGACATATTCAGGGGTATTACATGCAGCATTCACATCAAATACTTTACACACAGGATTATAATAGATTATAACACATCTATGGATAACACCATCATTACATAACTACTGACATTAGATGATGTCACAGCTTATCTCCTCCCCCTCCCTGTACAATGGCCTCTATACAGATAACACTGACCCATCATTACATCACTACTGACAATAGATGATGTCACAGCTTATCTCCTCCTCCTCCCTGTACAATGACCTCTATATAGATAACACTGACCCATCATTACATCACTACTGACAATAGATGATGTCACAGCTTATCTCTTCCCCTCCCTGTACAATGGCCTCTATACAGATAACACTGACCCATCATTACATCACTACTGACAATAGATGATGTCACAGCTTATCTCCTCCCCCTCCCTGTACAATGACCTCTATATAGATAACACTGACCCATCATTACATCACTATTGACAATAAATGATGTCACAGCTTATCTCCTCCCCCTCCCTGTACAATGACCTCTATATAGATAACACTGACCCATCATTACATCACTACTGACAATAGGTGATGTCACAGCTTATCTCCTCCCCTCCCTGTACAGTGACCTCTATATAGATAACACTGACCCATCATTACATCACTACTGACAATAGGTGATGTCACAGCTTATCTCCTCCTCCTCCTTGTACAGTGACCTCTATATAGATAACACTGACCCATCATTACATTAACATACTGTCCGTAAGGTTATTAGATTGTGAGCCCCATGGGACAGGGACTGATTTGGCAAGTTCTGTGCAGCGCTGCGTGATCTGTGTGCGCTATATAAATAAATGGATTATTATTATTCCCGTTACAGAGTTTCGCCGCTAGGAATATATTTTGATAGATTTTGGGACACATGGATGTTGGACATGTGTATGATTCTATTCTATGGAAAGGGGGGTGATTTGAACTTTTAGATTTTTATTATTTTGAACATTTTTTACTGTAAAATTACAGGAAAACTACTTGAACCCTAGGGGGCCTGAATGCTCATACCATGTGATGGAATACAACTGTCTGCAGTAGACCATTAAAGACTATTCTCTATGACAGACCTAGAAGTCTCAGAGACCTCATCAAATCATTGGGAATAGAGGGGGCAAGATAGTATGAGAGTAAGCAAGCCCCAGCCATTTACAATACTACTAACAACATGGTATGTATGAAGAGGGATCAACTTGTCTGTGTCGTACAATTACAGGGGGAAACACTTGATTGAATAAAATCATCTATTTTGGAGTACTGCATTATTGTGGAATTTTTATTCAGTGAGTGGTAAGACCTGTCTGTTGTGCTGCCTCAAAACACTATTGTTACCATGAAGAAATGGCTACGTAGTACCAGAACACACTCTCTCTCTCTCTTCTCTCTCTCGTTTTGGAGTGTAGGAGGAAAGCGGAGGACCCGGCGGAAGCCCACACAAATACGGAGAGAACATACAAACTCTTTGCAGTTGTTGACCTGAATGGGATTTGAACCCAGGACCTCAGCGCTGCAAGGCTGTAGTGCTACCCACTGAGCCACTGTGCTGGAAAAAAAATTGTTCTTTTTCTATAAGAAAATACTTTTTCTATTTTACACATGAGAAACTCTGAGCCTACTATATCTTCCCCTCTCAAATACTTTTCCCTATTTAATATTCCCTGCAGCACCTACTTCTAAAACATTAATACGAAGCTATAAAAGCAATCAACGCAGCCAATTAACCAGATTAACAAGATTAACCAGAGGTCGTCCAGTCATCTGCCCATTGAAAGGAGGGGCAATAAGCTGCTCTGTGTAGTGACAGTATCTGTCCTGATGGCCAGTAGGTGTCATACTGTAAATATACAGCGCTGATAGGTAGCGGCAGGGGGTAGGTCGGAGGTCGCATCTCCCAGGTCCATTAGTTACAAGTTGATGCTGCTATTTTTCCATAGCTCCAATACAAACATCCAGAATAGCTGCGTTGACAGGTAATGGACCCTGACGGATCTCCCCTGATATACTTAGCAGCTTGTGGTCCTGCGAGTGATTGGTAAAGCGCATCGTCTATGCTATACGACTAGTATTCCCTCCTGGATGGATACAGTGGAACATTTCACAAATGATTCTGTTTTCCTTCTGTTCGGCTGTGATTAAGTGCTGCGCTAAGTATCCTATACCTATAAGGACATCTCCATCTGTGCTCAATGTGCAGATTTTTATTTACAAGTGGCTTCTATTAGCTGCACAGACATTATTCCTGCGGGTGCCACTCAACCGAGCAGAAATGTCTATATTTAATGGGTGAAAACACTTCATATTTCACATATGAGAACCATTTCCTCTACAAATGTCAGATTTCTTACTTAGTTATGTTTGATTCTGATATATGTGGTCAACAAACCATGTGGCCAATACGACAGGTCCCATATGGATGGTCATCCATTTTTTAATGCACGTAAAGGCTAAATTGGATATATACAGTACAGACCAAAAGTTTGGATACAACTTCTCATTCAAAAGAGTTTTCTGTATTTTCCTGACTGTAAAAATTGTAGATTCACACTGAAGACATCAAAACTATGGGTTAACACATCTAGAATTTTATATTTAACACAAAAGTGTGAAACAACAGAAAATCTGTCTTATATTCTTGGTTGCCTTTGCTTTGATTACTGCTTTGCACACTATTGGCTTCTCTTGATGAGATACAAGAGGTAGTCACCTGAAAAGGTTTTCACAGGTCCCTGTCAGGGGTAATAAGAGGGATTTCTTATGGGGTTTGGACCATCAGTTGTGTTGTGTAGAAGTCCGGTGGATACACAGCTGATGGTCCTACAGTATAGACTGGTAGGATTTGTATTATGGCTAAAAAAAACAGCTAGGTAAAGAAAAATGAGTGACCATCATTACTTTAAGGAATGAAGTTCAGTCCGTCTGAAAAATTGGGAAAACCTTGAAAGTGTCTCCAAGTGCAGTTCCAAAAACCATCAAGCACTACAAAGAAAGTGGCTCACATGAGGACCGCCCCAGGAAAGGAAGACCAAGAGTCACCTCGGCTGCGGAGCATAAGTTCATCCGAGTCACCAGCCTCAGAAATCACAGGGTAACAGCAGCTCAGATTAGAGACCAGGTCACTGCCACACAGAGGTATAACGGCAGACACATCTCTATGACAACTGGTAAGAGACTGAGTGCAGCATACTGTGTCTTTATGTGAAGCAAAAAAGGTGAATAAATGGACTCTAGATTACTGGTACCCACCGTAAAGCATGGAGGAGGAGGTGTGAGAATGTGGGGGAGCTTTGCCGGTGACACTGTTAGGCATTTATTCAGAATTGAAGGTATACTAAACCAACATGGTTACCACAGCATCTTGCAGCGGCTGCTATTCCATCTGCTTTGCATTGAGTTGGACCATCATTTATTTTTCAACAGGACAATGACCCCAAACACTCCTCCAGGCTGTGTAAGGGCTATTTGACCAAGAGGAAAGTTATGGGGTGCTACGTTAGATGACCTGGCCTCCACAGTCACCAGACCTGAACCCAATCAAGATGGTTTGAGGTGAGCTGGACCGCACAGTGAAGGCAAAAGGGCCAACAAGTGCTAAGCATCTCTGGGAACTCCATCAAGACTGTTTGAAGACCATTTCAGGTGACTACCTCTTGAAGCTCACCAAGAGAATTCCAAGAGTGTGCAAAGCAGTAATCAAGGGAAAAGGAACCTACAATATAAGACATATTTTCATGTTGTCTCACACTTTTTTGCTACGCATATTATTCCACAAGTGTTAATTCATAGTTTTGATGCTTTCAGTGAGAATCTACAATTTTTATAGTCATGCAAATACAAAAAACTCTTTGCACTTTGCATTTTCAATCACCAAGTTTTGCACAGCCCCTCTCTGTGACTAGACTAGAGTCAAAATTATCACTCCACGCTTTCCAAAGTACAGTTATTAACCACCATATGCAGGAGACATTTTCTGCTGGCTGTTATGGCAACCAATCACAGCCCAGATTCAATTTTGCCACAGGTCATTAATATGAGCTCTGAGTTTTAATTGGTTTCTATAGGCAATGAGTATAAGACAGTTTATGTGTGAGGTAAGATGGATAGAGGCAGGGAAAGAAAGACCAACAGATAGACTGATATAGAGACAGACAGAGAGAGACAGAAAGAGAGAGTGATATCTAGAGTGAGAGAGACAGACAGACAGATAGCCAGATAGATAGATATAAAATATTTTTTGTTAACTCATTCTATTTTGTTATAGCTGAGAGCAGTAAGTAACTATCCCAGGTTACAGCTAGTATATATATTATAAAACAGCAGTATCCTTCTGTCCTATCAGAAGACACCAGCTCTCGGATCCATTCTCTGCCCTGATAATACAGATCAATGCACAGTGGAAGCAATATATTACACATCTGCGACCTCTAGTGGCTGTTCAAACTTTAAATTTTTTTATTGCTGTCTTCTAAAAATGACAACTTTTTCATGTTTTTATTGTCATCACTTTAAAAGAGTTTGCTTTTTGTTGCACACACTGTACTTTCTAATCGCTCTGTAATATAATTTATATAATTCATTTTGAAATGTTACAAAAATTTACATTTTGGGAGGTTTAATAGATTGAGAGCCCTCACAGCCAGGGTCCTTACTCAACTTGTTCCACTACAGGTTAGCTTTGTGCTTTTTGTATTTACTTGTGCTTGTTTTTATGTTGTGTATGTGAACCTTTTTGAATGTATATCCCCATGGAATATATTGCCCTCTATAAATAAATCATAATAATAGGGGATAACAATGACATTTTAGATAACCCTTTATGTTGATTGTCCCATAATTAAATATGACAAACTTTTTAAGGTAAATACTGCAGTCACCATCTTTGCATAAATTAGTGGTCAAGTAAATAGAAGACTCTTTGTTTTATATTTCAAATGGAAAACTGGCTGTGTTTTTTGCACCTGAACTTATGAAGCGTCGGTACAACAATATTGGTCTTTTCCGACACTCTCGACCTGTTCTATTTTTGGGTGCAAAATTTTGACGGCGCTTGTGAATCCACCAGGCACTTCTATTTTTCTGACTTACTTTTTGGTGCAATTTGTGGTGCAGAAAAAAAACAGCTAAAAGCAAGTCTAGGGATTTCTCAACTTTTCAGTCCGTGCACCAATTCATCAATCCCTTGTGTCACATACTTACATCCCACTGAAAATTATAGCATGTTTCCAGCGCCACCCTGCGCCATGTCTCCATTCACACCTTTTTCATTGCTTAGTAGCACATCTTTCTCAGTTTGGTTAGGGCGAGGTGGTTGGCGTTTTAAAGAAAAATTTATATGACAGGTGAGATTGTTCTTCGGATGCATTTTACAAGGACTTTCTATAGAGTAGAGCACTAACATATTTGTTGATTAGGCTATCACTACTGAAAGCGACTGATACTCCCTCACATAGTGATGACCAATCAGAGATGATTAGTTGGGACATGCTATACTATAATATCGCTGCGGATCACTTGGTAAAAAGTACCTGGTAACGATTATTTTCTGATGGTTTTTTTGGCAGGGTAAAAGGTGATAGAACTAAGTAAAGGCATGCTGGCAAATGTTCTGGAATTAGTGAGCCACATTTACTTACCTGTCCTGTCGCGATCCCCGAAAGTGCATTGTCCGACCATACTGCACTGTGCTGCGATTCACGGAGATCATGCGCCCTATTTCCTGCATGTGTCACTTCCCCGCTCAGGTCCGCCCCTTTCTTCTTCCCGGTGTATGTAAGTGCATTGTCTTGCGACACAAATTGAATCTTAAATCCCGTGCTCAGTCTGAATCAGTCGGATTGCCCGACGCCCCCCCCCCGATTCCTGTCGCATGAAAGCAGCGCAGCCGCGCCACAATCCGATCTCGTGCGGCACAATCCCCAGTTAAACACCAGTCACAGCGGCGCAAATCCGGAAAACTTCGAAAATCCAACGAAAGCGCAATCTGCGGACCCTTAGTAAGTAAGCCCCAATATGTTCTTATGAATAGTTGAATATTTTTTTCCAGTGTATCTAGATGTTGCATGATACACACATCATGATGCTTCTTGGCCTTCTCCACATTTCCTAAATGCTTCCCATGGCATCTTCTAGAATTGCTGATAACCCCTTTAATTTGATTCCTTAAGAATGTCCTAAAGGTCCCATATGAGTATGTAATTAATATTACTTAAATGTGGTAGTTGGGAACTTCTACATTTTGGCCCTGGAGCTTGATGTTACAGTACATGATGGTATTTAACTATATGGAGCCGCCTGTGTAAATGAGGATAGCATCTCCATCCTTGCTAGTCTTCCATTAGTGCACAAGGGTTCGTTTTGCTATATGTACAGTTCATTCTAGTGATACAGAATAACTTAGTAAGATTACATGAATACAGTAACCATGAAGCTTCTCATAAAGCCTGCATTATGTAGCACCCATGTAGCCTGCGTAAGGTATCAAACATACTGTATACATGTACTGTACAACCTGCTGCTACATGTCAAGAGATTTTTTTTCAAACCCATTTAGAAATAAGATCTGATTGTGAGAAAGGTCTAGACTACACGCATCTATTAACACGTCTTACAGAGAGACATTGAAAGCCTCTGATTCCTAAAAGGTGCTGGTGAGATCTTTATTCGGCAGTCATGTGCTCATAAGGATGTTCCTGGGAAGCGGCAGAGCAATAACATATAACCGGTATTTGCCTTAGTGCAACTTAAGATGCATTTGTGAAAAATAAACTTCTTTGTGTCTGCAAGTCTGTGTGGTACATGTATCAAACTTTTGGCTTGTCTTTTTCTTTCATTTTTCATGGTGCTTGTGCTCATTTGTGACTTCTTTGCTCCTAAAAAAGTCTCCCTTCAAAGTTAGCCACTGCCTAGTTTTCTGGAGTGTTCCCTAAGTTATCACCTGAATCCAGATGTAAAAGTTGCAAGTTTTTTAAAAAGTCGCAAATTTAGGCGCAAATCTACAGCTGCCCCTGACCAGGCATCAAAATGAGCTAATAACCGATTGCAACTTTTGGAGACTTCTTGTTACTTTTGTTTCAAAAAGCCGCAAATTCACTAAAGACCAAACGCCACCATCTATCAATAAGGAAAAACTGCTAAGCAGAAAAGCCAAGAAAAGTCCCAAAAAAACAGATGGACAAAGCCGGACTTATGATACATGTTCCCCTTTGTACCACTTTATTAGGTACACCTGTCCAACTGCTCGTTAACACTTAATTTCTAATCAGCCAATCACATGGCGGCAACTCAGTGCATTTAGGCATGTAGACATGGTCAAGACAATCTCCTGCAGTTCAAACCGAGCATCAGTATGGGGAAGAAAGGTGATTTGATGCCTTTGAACGTGGCATGGTTGTTGGTGCCAGAAGGGCTGGTCTGAGTATTTCAGAAACTGCTGATCTACTGGGATTTTCACGCACAACCATCTCTAGGGTTTACAGAGAATGGTCCGAAAAAGAAAATACATCCAGTGAGCGGCAGTTCTGTGGGCGGAAATGCCTGTGATCGCCGAGGTTCCCGATGAAATGGTCATACTGGTTCGAGCTGATAGAAAGGCAACAGTGACTCAAATCGCCACCCGTTACAACCAAGGTAGGCAGAAGAGCATCTCTGACACGCACATTACGTCGAACTTTGAGGCAGATGGGCTACAGCAGCAGAAGACCACACCGGGTGCCCACTCCTTTCAGCTAAGAACAGGAACTGAGGCTACAATTTGCACAAGCTCATCGAAATTGGACAGTAGAAAGATGGAAAAACGTTGCCTGGTCTGATAGTCTCGATTTCTTCTGCAACATTCGGATGGTAGGTCGAATTTGGCGTCAACAACATGAAAGCATGGATCCATCCTGCCTTGTATCAACGGTTCAGGCTGGTGGTGGTGGTGTCATGGTGTGGGGAATATTTTCTTGGCACTCTTTGGGCCCCTTGGTACCATTTGAGCATCGTTGCAACGCCACAGCCTACCTGAGTATTGTTGCTGCCCATGTCCGTCCCTTTATGACCACAATGTACCCAACATCTGATGGCTACTTTCAGCAGGATAATGCGCCATGTCATAAAGCTGGAATCATCTCAGACTGGTTTCTTGAACATGACAATGAGGTCACTGTACTCAACAGTCACCAGATCTCAATCCAATAGAGCATCTTTGGGATGTGGTGGAACGGGAGATTCGCATCATGGATGTGCAGTCGACAAATCTGCGGCAACTGTGTGATGCCATCATGTCAATATGGACCAAAATCTCTGAGGAGCTTCCAGCACCTTGTTGAATCTATGCCACGAAGAATTGAGGCAGTTCTGAAGGCAAAAGGGGGTCCAACCCGTTACTAGCATGGTGTACCTAATAAAGTGACCGGTGAGTGTATGTTATATAAGTATATAATATTTTTTGATACATTCGTCCACATTTTTTAAAGGCCCTGCACCAGTTTTTTTTGTCAGGCTTTGCACATTCTTTTAACTGCAAACTGCTTTTATAAAGTGTCCGCCAGATTCATGAAGAACGTGCAGCGCAATTCATGGATATGGCGCCCCCTAATGAATGGGGCCCAATATGTTCTCTTCTGGCTCTGTCCACTATGTATGAGTAGCTTACAGTAGACTCAAGTCCTAAAAAAATCCTATGAATAAGACATATTTTGCCTGGAAAATCCCTCACAAAGAGGGAAACAAATTTGCTGACCACACAGTGTTCCAGTGTATTTGGAATGTACGATCTTTCGGGATATCTTGAATGCATAAGGGACAATCGACGTGTTGGAGGTTGATGTTGGATGGCACTTAGGAAGTATACCTTCAACATTGAGAAAAATGAGATATGAACAAAGCCCAATATTCTCCAAAGTAATCTAAGATGTATGGGTGAAATGGGTTACTCATCTGATCACAATTTTTGAAGGATTGGTTAAGGACTCTAGGATTGGTTAAAAAAAAAACATAATGGGGCAGATGTATTATCGTATCTGCGCCATAAAAGTGTCAGGAATTGTTTTTTTTTTGTGGTGCATAATGTATGCGGATCGAAAGAATGGTTTCTTCCAACAATCCTGACTCGTCAAGTTTTTTTTAGTGCAGGCGTGGCCTAACTCTTCCATATCATCCGCCATATTAATGTGGAGTTTGTCGGCTTTTTTTAGGCACATTTTTTGGTGCAAAACAGACCAGGAAAAAAATGGTCTAAAAAAAAAAACAGGTGCAGTCCATGTAAGATTTTGGCGCACATCTCATTTGTGTCGGCATTTTTATGTAGCCCGGCTGATTAGCCCAGCCTGACCCAGCTTTCCCAAGGTCCTGAATGTTATAATTGTTTTTTTCAGCAAAACCACTCAGCTCAGCGATTAACCAAGATATGATCCTGCATCAGTGTAGCTACAGCATTCTCCAGGTATCTTTGCTTCACAATGCATCAAATCAAATGGTAGTTTTCCTTTAAGTATCTTACATGATCTCTATACCTGAAGACCTCATTGGGTTACCTTCCAGATTATTCTACAGTAGGTAGTAAAAGGTACATACGGTGATGTAAGATTCTGACCTAGGATCCTTCCCACTTTCATCCTAATAGCCTGCAGTTAGTCAGATTTGTTACCGTTTCATTCAGATGATGACTTCAAGGAGCTGAGAAAAGAGCAAGGAACGTATTAAGCTTTAAATTGCCGTCATCCATAATTCAAGGCTGGAACACATCGATATGAATTGTTAATACCCCTGAGAGTGTAATGTGCCGCTCCTATTATGCAGGATGACATTCATAATCTCTTTTATAAAGGTATTTTCACAGTCAAAAATATTCCCTTCTTTCCTAGTCCCGTGTGGTGTATGAAATATGTCACAATGACCCGCTGGCCATGATGAACCATCTTGAATATACGTAGACTGAAGCTGAGTCTAAGGGTGACAACCCACAGGTTATGTGAAGGAGAGAAGAGCGCTAGATTCAGGTGGAGTTTGATAATAAGTAGTAGGAATAGATGGATGAGCGAAGATAAGAAGCATGTAATGTTGGAAGAGCAGCACGCTGTTGGGGAGGAATAGATCCACTATCCAAGGTAATGGTCGTCTTGGAAAGTGTCAAGTGTCAAATGTTTGCAAGAAAGACTCCAAAACAGAATGTCCTAATAAATTCTTTATTTAAATAGCGGACACAGATTATTCAGCGCTGCACAGAGCTTGCCAAATCAGTCCCTAAGCTCACAATCTAATCATTTACCTGTATGGTTTGGAGTGTAGGAGGAAACCGGAGGACCCGGAGGAAACCCACGCAAACACAGAGAGAACATACAAACTCTTTGCAGATGTCAAACCTGGGACATGAACCTAGGTCTCCAGCGCTGCAAGGCTGTAACGCTAACCACTAAGTCACCATGCTGCATCTTCAATGCATCATTACTTTATTGATTGGTGCCAATTAGAACAATCAATAAAGTAACTATTCAGTGAAGTGCGCCACTCTGGAGTCTTTTTTGCTTACTATTCGATGATGATCCGTGATATAGCAAGAATGCAGCAAATGATGTACAGTACTGTTCACGTTTAATTGGAGGCGCAGGATTAATACACTTTACTTATACACAGTTATTTGCTTGGGGACAGTCCCTGGACATTGGGAAGCGAGGTCCGTGTATTCCAAAAGAAGAGGCTTGATGACACCATCAGTCCCATGCCCCGACATCCACAGCCATCCAATTATGGGGGCCCCTCGGCATAAAAACTGGTGTTGGCCCTCAATTCATTATTTTAAATAAAGTAAAAATTAAAGTTCAACTACCTTTTACAGAGAAGAAATCTTCTTCATATACAGCTCAGCTGCCGCATAACCTCTTCATACACACCTCAGCTGCCGTATAACCTCTTTATACACACCTCAACTGCCACAGAACCTCTTTATACACACCTCAGCTGCCGCATAACCTCTTTATACACACCTCAGCTGCCGCATAACCTCTTTATACACAAGTGTCCGCGGCTGTTGTTGAACTCTGCAAAAGAAGGAGTATATGCATGTTCCTTTAACAAAACGCAGAAATCTAGTATGTTTCAATATAGTTTGTCGGATAAATTGGGGAAGCAAGGATAAAACTACAACGCCATGTGGCGCTGGAAGCCTGAGGCCCCATCATATGGCAGTGATCTAGGCACACAAATTGCAGCCAGGTCACGGCCCCCCATAAAGGTCTGACACCTGATGAGCACACGAGGTCAGAGCCGGGCGGATCCAGACAGGATTGGCGGCACAGCCACTTAGCTTCTCATGGAGATGGTAACGCTCATCCTCAATACTCCACCTGGACATGTGCTTAAGGCCCAAGTGTCATCCTGTTTCAGGGCTAAAAGACAATATATAATGTAGATGGATCTACCATTTTTTATGTATAGCTTGCCAAAGGAACTAATTAGAGCAACATTTAGGTGGATTTGTGCTATTAAATGAGACCAGTCAGCCACAAACATTCGTAAGGGTGGACCAGTGAAGAAGCAGAGGCGCCACAAATCACTGGTAAAAGTGTTTTAGTATGACTGGCAGCGAAACATAAAACCAGACCAGTGCAGAGGATCTCACATAGTGAACAATCTGATGGAATTTTATTTTTTTCAGTAAAGCCCAGACACCATACAAAAAATAAAGTTCACTTTACAGAATTTTTCCAAAGCAGGGCAGACACCTTGTCCACAAAATAGGTTTTAAATGGCACCAAATGTGCTTTAGCTCTGTGTGCATACAACCTTTACATACAAAGCCTACATAAGTGTGTTTCCCCGGTAATATACTCACTTTCTATGGCTTCAGAGGGCTCCATGCTCAGCACATCGATCAAATACCTAGAAGAGAAGACATAAAATGAATGACCCGATTAAGTCAACTTTCAACTGCATAAACAAAGTAAAGCCGCAGCTCTATGCAGTATAACAACTCCAAGCCCTAGGTAAAGCAAGGATGGGGTCCCCCACCGATTACCAAAATAGATGATCAAAGATGAAAAGGGACAAGTACTTCTCTCCCTTTACTTTAACAAGTGGGGAGGTTCTTCGGACTGGTCTTTATGATACAACTTTAGAAAACCAAATAATCTACAACAAGGATAAATCACTGTGTTGACCAAATAATCCTGCTCCTAATCTAGAGGACCCCAAGAAACCAATAATTATCCATACTAGACCACAACTATATACTTCAAAACTAAGCCGCCCCTAGCTACTAGACATGGCTATGATTGGTCCTCAACTTGCAGGATATTAGTCAAGCAGCCAACCCTGCTCCGCTCATCTCTAATCACAACCACTGCCCCATACATTGGGCCCTGATCCAAGGGGTTGTCAAGCATCCAAGAGCTCTAGCGATTAGATGATCAAGATATATACTGTCCGAATTTTTTTAGGGACAAGCGTTCTGGAGTGGCTGTTATGGCAGAAGACCCTGCGTTTAATGAGAACAGAACCTCAGACTGACACAGGAGTCCATCTACACAATAACGCCTTGACCTGGTGACAAGACAAATATAATGATCAAGTTGGCCAAGAGCTTCTGCCCGGCTCCCAGTCTGGTTATCACTGTGGATGTAAGGGTACATTCACACCACGCATGTTCGCCCTGGCAAACATATAGCAGAAACTTGTAGTAAGGGAAGCAGTGTCTGTTAGCTGTCTAATCTTGGCTCTAACTCACCTGCAAACTAAGTATCCGGTCCTGTTCAGTCCATGAGTACAATGAACGCCGACGAGTTTATCTGAAAAGAGAAACATTCATTCAGGGATTCCCCTCCCATGCATTAGGCCGGTGTCCGGTCTCTACAAAAGGGATAATGCTGGCCACATATCACATCCAGAATCTATGGTGTAATGAATGGTTTCCCCCCTGTGGGACTACAGACCTGTATCATAATGACACTTTTAAATTTCTTTTTGAACTGTACTTGTTGATTTTTCAGCATTAAAGGGAACCTGTCACCAGGGACCTAATTTTTCACTAAAGACAGGTTGCAGAAGCTTATTACCTACAGTGCAAATCTGCCTTTCTTATGCATTTGCATTACAGTATAATTGTGTTATAACTTACCTTGCATCCTGACAAAATCCTGGGGTAGTCACAGGGGCTGGACTTTGGTTTGGATGCATTTCAAAAAAACAACATGTGACTTGTCTGTGTTACCCACTCCTCAGAGCTTGGTCCCCACCTTTGTGCTCCTGTAAAGCTCCACCTCCTGCTCCTTCTCAGTGGTCACAGCCTGGTGAGCCTGACATCAGTGGGGGAGGGACATGCTGTACAGGAGCACAAACATGGAGACAGCCTGCAGCTCAGTCAAGTCACATGTTTTTTGAAATGCATTCAAACCAAAGTCCAGCCCCTGTGATTACCCCAGGATTTTGTCAGGACGCAAGAGTAAGTTATAACACACTATTATATTGTAATGCAAATGCTTAGAAAAGGCAGAGAGGCAGATTTGCACTGCAGGAGTCATGGGCTTTTAGAATCTGTTTAGTGAAAAATGAGGTCCCTGGTGACAGGTTCCCTTTAAGTAAACCAACCCCAATATGTAAAATAGGTCACAGACCCAAGCCTCCCCATCCCAGCCCAAGCATGATCTCTCCTAACAGTATTACTACAGTCAAGTGCATTACTGTGTGCTTTCTTGTTCATCCCGGGTTCTGTTGGGTTCTATGGGGGAGCTCCTACATGTTGCCCTTCCTGGTAGCACATTGCGGTGACAAAACAGTTTCTAAAGAACGATTGTACCCACTTCTCCTTGCTCAGGGAGAAGTCAACGCGCATTATAAAAGAGAGTTTGTCCATAAACCTGGGGCTGTGCCAGGTTTGGAGAATGCTTTTGCAGCCTACCACTGCCATCAACAATCGCAGACAGCCTTTAGTGCTACGCTGAGTTTCTGTGCCCACATATCTGAAGATTCCCCAAAAAGGGGTCTCTATGGACGTAGTTCGTTAAATGCCTGGAGGCAAAGGCCATAATTAATGGCAGAAGGGTTGGATGACCGGACATCTCTGGGTAGCATCTGCTGAAAGTCACTTAGAATGGACATGACATTAGTCAAGCCAGCGTGACTCCTTAGGCCATATGTAAGCAGTGTTCAAGGTTCCTTTGCTGTGTATTAATAACTTCCCCCAGAATATAGGACATTTGTGTGATTTGTCGATGTTCTGGATAACAGCTTGGTGATGGGCACAGAATTATTTAATGTTACAACTGAGGACAACAATCCATAACAGACAACTATTTGGACTAGGATAGTATTTTGTGCCCATACAATGCAATATGCACAGACAGGAACTTACCGTTATCTGAATTCTGAGTCAGAAACTGCGTTACGGTGCTTGTAAACTCCGCAATAACGTTATCGCTAGGCACTTCATGTCCGATTGTGAAGATCTTTGAATACTCTAGCTTTTCAGGCAACTCCTGTCATAGAAAATACAGTGAAGTGAAGGCTCTGTATGTATATGAAGATGAACATAGGTGGTGTGATGAGAGTTCTTCATAAACCCCTTTGTTTACACGCTAGGTTGCAATTGCATGCAGACAATGTACAGGCAGTCCCCTACTTAAGGATACCCGACTTACAGACAACCCATACTTACAGACAGACCCCTCTGATCTCCAGTGAAGCTCTATGGATGTTACTATAGTCCCAGACTGCAATGATCAGCTGTAAGGTGTCTGTAATGAAGCTTTATTGATAATCCTTGGTCCCATTACAGCAAAAAATGTTTAAACTCCAATTGTCACTGGGGCAATTTTTTTTTTGTCTGGGTCTACCATTATAAAATATACAGTTTCGACTTACATACAAATTCAACTTAAGAACAAACCTCCGGACCCCATCTTGTACGTAACCCGGGGACTGCCTGTAATGCAATAAGAGCGGGGAGAAGCTTCTCAGGCGTTTAGACCTAAAGGCTTGTGATCAGGAACCACGCGTTTTGCATTGAGGTTTCTACACGCAACCTTAATGTTTTTCATGGTGATCTTGTGTGTATTCATCAATAGCAGGAGCTGGACCTGTCCAGATACAATTGTGGTGAGGCAAGGGTTCTGTCACACGTGGCGTTTGTGTTGCGTTTACAAAAGCAATGCATACGCCGCATGTGGCCACGCTCTTAAAGGGGTTGTTCCTACTTTGATTATTATTATCCCCTAATAGATTAAGAATAGCAATCTGGATAACTGGGGCCAACTACTCGGACCCTCTCTGATCAAGAGAGAAAGAGAATTTAACTAACTGGTGGCACGTTGATCATTTACTTTGCTGCTCCATTCAACACTAGGAATGCAAAGCACTCCGCTATCTCTGACACTACCATTCACTGTCTAAGAGAGTGCAGGAGATACCGGAGCGCTGTGCCCTGCAAATCCTGTCACTCTCATAGTAAGTAATGGAGCGGCAGGACCCATGCTTGACCTGCACCTTCATTCAATCAAGGAGAACAGGACTCTCACCCATCTGATTGCCATCCCCCTATCCTGTGGGTAAGGGATAACCATCACATTTGGCATCACCCCTTTAAATTGCACAAATATTGATATACCAATTTTGCCCAATAGAGAAGCTTAAAATAGTTTGCAAGGAATTTCCATAAACCCCATGTGGGCCCAGTAACAAGTGGGATGTTTAAGAAATAACAGCAGCTGTTGAATGGATTTACCCATGGGGAGTAGTATCGCTTGGTGCACGTTAAATCCACAACCAGCCCAAGTTCTTCGTTTTGTTCCTCAACTTCCTTAATAAGATCCATTGGGGAAAATCTCTGCCAAGGTGCCAGTCTATGATCATATCTCTGGAAGCAAGAGGAGGGACATTCATCTACGTCTGATTCCACAATAATATAACAGATAAAGCTTTCGGGAGGATCAGAAACTTACTCTTGTTAAAGGGACTTTAAAAGCAATAAAACGTGTTCCGGGGATGCGTTTCCCAACTGGAATGTAATCTGTCCACCTGCAAGGGACGTGGGATCATTAGTAACAGAGTTAATAGTCTTTACAAATCAGGGTTCATGCTTGTGGAATGGAAAATTTTTACTTTAAAGGACATCTATCACTAGGATTAAGGATAATATGCAAATGAGCCTGAGGGGCTCTAGGCTCCATAGGTGTTAATGCAGTCTGGAGCCCCTCAGGCTCATTTGCATACAGTCTTTCATGCTGGTGGTAGATGTCCTTTAAATGGATCATGTCACCATATTTAGCCCCTTATCTGGTGTTTAGTTCAAGGGCAGTTCACCAAGTCTCAGGATGTGTATCCAATTTCTGAAAGACTCCTTTAATCAAACCTTAACCCCACAACGCAAAACTGTCCTGGGATGCGGTAGGTGACGGGCGACCACACACAGCGCAGTAGTGGCTGCAGATCTCCATGTAACATGACATGGGGATTTGCTGCATCAGTGGTCGTTGTAGGGCCACTTACCTCCCCTACATCCCTGAAAGCGCCCCCTGATGGTGACTGCGGGGCACACACCACGTGTAGCTTTCCACCACATGCCGTATACTACAATCCTACATACAACAGCCCAGCCCAGCCCTGTGCCGCTGCCCCCTCACCGCCCCCGGCCATGTATCCCGCCCTCACCTGTCCGGTAACTTCATCTTGGACATGGCTGCGGGCTGGAGGTGGAAGTGACACGACACCGGGATGCGGAGAAACGAAACGCGAAACTTCGCTAGCACACACACTCCCATGTATAGCACACCATTACAGGGCCACGTCACAGGCGGCACGCACAGCGATGACGTGGACGCGCCGGCCGGGAGGACGCCATGTTTGTTGTGGGCAAGGAGAATAAGGCCCCTTCATATCATTCATTATTGATCACATGATCGTATAGAGTATAGTGCCCCGGTGAATGCCCCACACTGACCCCAACAATTTAAGTGTCCTCACATAGTAATAGTAATCCCCCAAACTGTATAACCCCTCTGTGCACTCCTTACATCACCTACTGCGGCCCACCAATATATAATGTCCCACTCTCAACCATATGGTCCACCAATATATAATGCCCCCGTATATGCCCTTAACTCTCTTCTTATGTGGCCCACCAACATATAGGGGCTTATTTACTAAGGGTCCATTTTCGTCAGGTTTCCCGACTTTTCCGGGATCGCGCAAGGAGAATTCGAACAACGCGCAGGATTTAACATTTAAAATTGTGTTGCAAGGCAACCACTTACATGCACCGGGAAGAAGAAGGTGAACTCTGGCGGATCTGATCGGGGAAGCGACACATGCAGGATATTGGGTGCACGCTCGTAGTGAATCGCGGCAGACTTCATCCTCGTCGGACATTCTGGATAGGGGATCGCGCAGGGACCGGGTAAGTAAATGTGCCCCATAATGTCCAACTCTGAACCCTTAACTCTACTAATCCAATAAAATCATTATGACCGCCTGTTCTGTGCCATACTTCTCACTGTGCCCCCTGCTCTCATATGCTCTCATATACTCTCCTCTTTTCTTCTTGCTGTATAATAAAATCAGGTACTCACCTCTCCTCGTTCCCCTGCCTCAGTTGTGTGTGGGAGTGATTGTCATCCGTAGCAGAAGCTTAATGGTGATGCACAGATCTGATGACATTGGGGCTCATTTACTAAGGGTCCAAATCGCGCATTTTCGTCGGGTTTCACAGCGATTTCAGATTTGCGCCGAATTGCCCCGGGAGTTTGGCGCATACGATCGGATTTTGGCGCATCGGCGTCGGCTTTCACGCAACAGAAATCGGGGGGCGTGGCCGTCGGACAAAGGATTTGGAAAAACACAAAAGAATTTGTGTCGCAAGATCAGCACTTACATGCATCGGGAATAAGTAGGTGAACTCGGTGCAGTAGCGACACCTGGTGCACGGACCTTAGTGAATCCCAGCAGACCCGAATCCTCGGCGGAGAACGCGCCGCGGGATTGCGACTGGAGCGGGTAAGTAAATGTGCCCCATTGTGTTCAACTCCCAATGACACAGCTAGGGTTCCCGGACACCACCTGGGTCAGTGAAGCAGACCCTGAAATCTGGATCTGTCCCACCATTTCCGGGATGGTTGGGTGGTATTCTATGGGGCACATTTACTTACCTGTCCCTTGGAGTTCACAGAAAGTGCATTGTCTGACGATAATGCACTGTGTTGCGCATCTTTAAGATCGTGCGCCCGATATATCTTGCATGTGTCGCTTCCCTGCTCAGGTCCGCCGGAGTTCACCTTCTTCTTCCTGGTGCATAAAGCGGATTGTCCTCCAGCGTCCGGAGACAAGCACAGTAGCACAAAACTCAACCAGGCCTGAGTCTCCTGAGTCACCAACAAAATTGGTCAGGCAACAGCAGACAGATATCAAACTTTGTAGGTGGTTTGGGTGGCTATGGGCCTCGGGCAGCCGCTCAGACCACCCATATTATAATCCTATTCTGGAAAAGCATTAGTAGGGGCCTTGTGGGATAACTACTGGAGTTGCTTTGTTGGATCTCTTTTCCTCAGGTATAGCACCTAGTACGATGAGGCGCCCGTGTCTCTTATGAGTTAAATAGTGGTTGACTTAACTATGGGAGTGTTACACAATGGGTCATATGAATGACCTTTGGTTAAACAATGGAAAAAATTGATGGACATCACTTTATTTAGTAAAATGCTGGCAATTCATGGATGCAGATATATAAAACTATATGTGACATTTATAGGAATTTGCAACGGCAGAAAAGTAAAACAGTAGAGGAGCTTTTGTTGATACTATCATATAAGCTGTAGCCAGGATAGGAAGGCAGGTAAGGGTTAATAATGATCTGCCCCACTGCGTTACTGCACCAGAAGCTGCAAAACACAAGACAAATTGCATTGGTTATTGAAAGGATTTGTATCATGTATTTTACATATATTTTACATGTATCTCCTATACACAGGATAAGAAATTCATTCAGTTTTGGTTGTCCTGTAAACCTGGCCAGAAGTCACACAGAAGCCACCAGAGTCCAGGACAAGCCGCCTGCCGCTCTATTATTGGACTTCAAAATCTGGGAGTCTTTCTGGTATGAAGTGGGCTGGGAAAATTATTCTGTTTTGCAGTCAAGAATCATAGTGAGTGGTACCTGGTAGAGGTCCATTTTTTTAGCAGATCAATTCACTTCTGTGGGTCGGTGAATTGGGCCCATTAAAATACTCCCTTTTTTATTATAATTTATTAATAGAGCACCATTAATTCCATGGTGCTGTACAATCAGTAAGGGGGTCACATACATTAAATTAAGACAAAAACAGGTACAAGTATAAAATACGTAATAGATTAGAATTGATTTTCGTGCAGCTCACCTGGTTCAATGTAAACGGTTGCTGGGTATACTGGAAATGAAAATTTTCACGTGTATCAAACACGCTGGGAGTGCATCCGCACAGGGGCTGGACTTTGGTTTGGATGCATTTCAAAAAACAACATGTGACTTGTGTGAGCTGCAGGCTGTCTCCATGTTTGTGCTCATGTACAGCTTGTCCCCCCTGCCCCACTGATGTCAGGCTAACCAGGCTGTGACCTCTGAGAAGAAGCAGGAGGTGGAGCTAGACAGGAGCACAAAGGTGGGGGCCAAGCTTGGAGGAGTGAGTAGCACAGGCAAGCCACATGTTGTTTTTTGAAATGCATCCAAACCAAAGTCCAGCCCCTGTGACTACCCCATGATTTTGTCAGGGTGCAAGATAAGTTATAACACACAACTATATTGTAATGCAAATGCTTAGAAAAGGCAGAAAGGCAGATGTGCACTGCAGGTGTAATAGGCTTCTGCAACCTGTCTTTAGTGAAAATGAGGTCCCTGGTGACAGGTTCCCTTTAAGGTTCCTGTGAAAGATAATTTAAGAAAATACTTAAAAAATGCCTGAAACCATTGTCTCTTTTGCTGCTCTTATACTTGATGTGACTTCCCTGTGATTATAATGTGTCCCTTGTGACAAGGACACCACATGAGCCCAGGGAGGGATGTGATCTATGTATAGTGGTGCAAGTTATTGTAAGCAGCTCAATAAATGGCATTTAGGTACAATAAGAGGACTAAAACCATTGTCCTTTATAGTAACAAGGAAGTAAAAATATATCTACTCATGGGTTGATTTAGCATAATATGCAAATCTGCTAATTGTACATCAATCAGGCTGTTATGTTATAATGTTTTGCATAATACATAGAAACCGAAAGGATAATGGTCCTGCTATTATTACATCCCTGACAATGAATTTCGTACTCAGTATTGTCTATTGCGTGCCCTTTTCTTTTATGTAAATTAGTCGTTATAAGTAGTGTTAGCCCATTAGACATAGATATATAGTGTATTGTTCCACCATAGTTTTCCCTCAAGGTCAACCATGGAGTAGCTCAAGCTTTATGTACATAATAGTAAAAGTATTTTAATGGGTTACATGTCATGGGGGAAAGATATTGGTAGATTCAGTATGAATCAGGCAATTTTCTGGGAAACTAAATCTTATGAATCTGCACAATAATAACTCTTTGTAGTTACAAGCAGTAGTATAGTATGTGTAATATGGGGCTGCAGGAGAATTATATAGGAGATAGACAGATTATAGGGAGATGAACGATAGAAGATAAATATGAAAGGTTACATAAATTTATAGATAGATGCAGAAATATAAAGTAGATTCTATATAGAAAGATGATATAAGAAAGATACAGCAGAAGAGAGATAGAAGATTGATTGATTGATTAATTGATTGATAGACAATTGAAGATTTATAAATAAATAGACGAAAAGCTAGATAAATAAATGGTTAGATAGAAAGATATAGATAAAAAATAGACAAATTATAGGAGATAGATAACTAGATGGATAGATGATAGATATATAGACAGGAGATAAGTGATACACATGTTGTTTTTTGAAATGCATCCAAACCAAAGTCCAGCCCCTGTGACTACCCCAGGATTTTGTCAGGGTGCAAGATAAGTTATAACACACAATTATATTGTAATGCAAATGCTTAGAAAAGGCAGAAAGGCAGATTAGCAATGCAGGTGTCATGGGCTTCTGCAACCTGTCTTTAGTGAAAATTAGGTCCCTTTAAGGTTCCTGTGAAAGATAATTTAAGAAAATACTTAAAAAATGCCTGAAACCATTGTCTCTTCTGCTGCTCTTATACTTGATGTGACTTCCCTGTGATTATAATGTGTCCCTTGTGACAAGGACACCACATGAGCCCAGGGAGGGATGTGATCTATGTATAGTGGTGAAAGTTATTGTAAGCAGCTCAACAAATGGCATTTAGGTACAATAAGAGGACTAAAACCATTGTCCTTTATACTAACAAGGAAGTAAAAATATATCTACTCATGGGTTGATTTAGCATAATATGCAAATCTGCTAATTGTACATCAATCAGGCTGTTGTGTTATAATGTCTTGCATAATACATAAAAACCTAAAGGAAAATGGTCCTGCTATTATTACATCCCTGACAATGAATTTTGTACTCAGTATTGTCTATTACTTGTCTGTTATGTAAATTAGTCTTATAAGTAGTGTTAGCCCATTAGACATAGATATATAGTGTATTGTTCCACCATAGTTTTCCCTCAAGGTCAACCATGGAGTATCTCAAGCTTTATATACATAATAGTAAAAGTATTTTAATGGGTGGATATGATTTCATATTCACATTACATGTCATGGGGGAAAGATATTGGTAGATTCAGTATGAATCAGGCAATTTTCCGGGAAACTAAATCTTATGAATCTGCACAATAATAACTCTTTGTAGTTACAAGCAGTAGTATAGTATGTGTAATATGGGGCTGCAGGAGAATTATATAGGAGATAGACAGATGATAGGGAGATGAACGATAGAAGATAAATATGAAAGGTTACATAAATTTATAGATAGATGCATAAATATAAAGTAGATTCTATATAGAAAGATGATAGAAGAAAGATACAGAAGAAGAGAGATAGAAGATTGATTGATTGATTGATTGATTGATTGATAGACAATTGAAGATTTATAAATAAATAGACGAAAAGCTAGATAAATAAATGGTTAGATAGAAAGATATAGATAAAAAATAGACAAATTATAGGAGATAGGTAACTAGATGGATAGATGATAGATATATAGACAGGAGATAAGTGATAAGCATCTTCCCCCAGGCATTCAATCAAAGGGGATTAAAGCAGCAATACATCCTCTGCCCAAAAAACAGACCACATGCAGGTGCCCCTTTAGGACAGGGGGTCTTGGGCAAATGCCGAGTTTGCCGCACCCTAATGCCGGCCCCCTTATTATATGATAATAATGGAAATCAAATGGATCCATTAAGTTGACCATTGATTACAATGGACTTTTAATGTTTTTCATTATCGCCCATTTACACCACATACGTTTGGATTCCATTATCCTCGTTTATTGAAAACTGAAAATTAGTAAAAAAAAAAGGAATGTTTTTACTTTAATGTTTTGCCTTTCCCTACATCAAAGTGGTTTTCCCATCATATACAATCAAAAAGGTCCAGCGATACCAAGAATGGACGCTGGTATGAATGCTAAATGCTCCATTCCCTTCAATGGAATCCCATGATCGCTGGGGGTCGGAGCTGTCATACTCCAAGCATTCATACACTTATTCTCTAAACCAGTGGAGAGGGGATAAGTGCACATGGTGGAAAACCATTTAAACAATCCAACATTACTGACAGATTGCAACCCTGGCTCAGCAGTGCGGATGGCCCTACATAGGGACAGAAATACTTATCCTGCAATATTCTGTATTTTTGAACATGTGAAATGTGTGAACACTGCCATATATACAGATACCATAGGTCCCAATTCTTTTCAATGAGCAATACAGCCTTCCATTAAATGTCCGTACTGTGCACCGTACCGTTTTTGAGCCGTATATAAAACTATGGAGCATGTCCTATTTTACATGTATTTGCATCCGTACTCCCCATAGAAGTCAGTGCGATGTATAAAATACTTTGTATAGATGCAGCAAAATGTTGTGCATCACATGATGCCGTGCCGTATATGCGTGCAGTATCCAGTACCAGTGGGAGGTGCATTCTGTTAGCCAGCCCATAGTCAGCCATCCATCATTTGCCAGCCCAACACCATACGTACTCATACAGATGAAAAACATCACGTATACCGGATTTTCGGACTATAAGGCGCACCGGATTATAAGGCGCCCCATCAATAAATGCCTGCTAAAATGTCAAGTTTCCTATATAAGATGCACCGGATTATAAGGCACACCTGATTATAAGGATGAATGACCAGCAGGTGGCAGACCTGTGCACAGTTCAAGACAGCTGTTGTCTGTAAGTGTGGTTCATATATAAGGCGCACTGGACTATAAGGCGCACCTTTGATTTCTGAGAAAATCTAAGGATTATATGCACCTTATAGTCCGAAAAATACGGTATATGGATTCATACAGCCCAGAACTACAGGACTGGAGAAATCATATATTCATGTGAATGCAGCCTTTAGTCTTCAGAATAAAACCGTGTTTCATTATATTACAGTTTCTGTCAGAGAACGGAATCAATATCGCTTGCAATCAGGTTGTTTCCACTAAGGAGCCTGGAGTATAGGTCATGTGTGAGGAACGTGTGGCTC